>CAUYTI010004258.1:0-64244 GCA_963575145.1 Galago senegalensis | reverse complement strand
TTTTTATTTATTTTTTTTTATTTTTGAGACAGAGCCTCAAGCTGTCCCCCTGGGTAGAGTGCCGTGGCATTACAGCTCACAGCAACCTCCAACTCCTGGGCTCAAGCGAGTCTCTTGCCTCCACCTCCTAAGTAGCTGGGACCACAGGCACCCGCCACAATGCCTGGCTATTTTTTGGTTGCAGCCGTCGTTTGGCGGGCCCGGGCTGGGGATTCGAACCCGCCTCCTTAGGTGTACGTGGCTGGCGCCTTAGCTGGTTGAGCTATAGGCGCTGAGCCCAGTGCTGGTCTTTAAATGAAATCCACACCTTAGCCCAGACAACCCAAGTAGGAATTGAACTTGGGCTCATTCACATTAAGTTATACTTAACATCTGCCTATACCTAGTGAGATGGCACTCCAAGGCACTTACGTAGAATCCGATTTTTCTAGAATGAACTTTTGTGCTATTCAAGAAAAACACAACAGGCAGTGCCTGTAGCTCATTGGGTAGGGCTCTGGCTACATACACCTAGGCCAGTGGATTCGAATCTGGCCAGGGTCAGCTAAACAATGACAACTGCAACAAAAAAATATAGCTGGGTGTTGTGGTGGGCACCTATAGTCCCAGCTATTTGGGAGGCTGAGGCAAAAGAATTGCTTCAGCCCAAGAGTTGGAGGTTACTATGCGCTATGACACCATAGTACTCTACTGAGGGCGACATAGACTCTGTTTCAAAAAAAAAAGAAAGAAAAACACAACACCTCAGCATGTGTGTGGAGGGCGGTAGCAGATGCATGCAGAGATGGGCCAGCACAGGATGAACTGAACTCTTCACTTATATAATAACTCTCCAGGTCAAAAAGACAGACAGTTATAAGGGGAAGCAGGATGTGGAGTAATTGAAACCCCCTGACACTGCTGATGACAAGTAAAATAGTGCAGCCACTTTAGAAAACAGTCTGGCAGTTTCTCAAAAGGTTAAACCCAGAGTTACCATATAGCCCAGCAATTCCACCCCTATTACATATCCAGAGAAATGGAAACACATGTTCACAGACAGGTACATGAGTGTTCATGGCAGCACTATTCATAATAGCCACAAAATGGGAAAACCCGAATTTCTATCAACTGATGAATGGATAAAGCAAAATACGGTATATCCATAGAGTAGAATATAGCATTGTTTGGGTGATGAAAAGGAATGGAGTACTGATATGATACATGCTACAGCACGGATGAACTTTGAAAACTAAGTGAAAGAAACTGAACAGAACGCCTGGTATTGATTCACTTGATTCACTCTTTCAAAAGAGTGAAAAAAGAATATACTTACTTATCTGATTCCACTGATGGGAAATGTCCAGAAGAGGCAAAGCCGAGACAGAAGTAGATCAGGGTTGCTGGGGTTGAGGAGGGTGTTGGGGTAAAGGGCAGGGACTGGTAAAAGCTGCAGGTTTTTGTTTTGTTTTTTTTGAGGATGAAATGTTCTAAAATTAATTATGATGACGGCTGCACGACTCTGTGAATATACTAAAAACCTACTGAATTGTATGCTTTAAGCAAGTGAACTGTAAAGTATGTGAATTATGTTTCAATGAGGCTGTTATTTAAGCAAAACCAAACCTCTGTGGGTGCAAGAGCTGAGAGGTAAAGGCAACACCTTGCCGGGTGAGGTGGCTCATGCCTGTAATCCTGGCACTCCTGGAGGCCGAGGTGAATGGATAACCTGAGCTCACAGGTTTGAGACCAGCCTGAGCAAGAGCAAGACCCCATCTCTAAAAAATAGCTGGGTGTTGTGATGGGCATCTGTAGTCCCAACAACCTGGGAGGCTGAGGCAAGAGAATCGCTTAAGCCCAAGAGTTGGAGTTTGCTGTGAGCTGTGACGCCATAACACCATAACACTTTATCAAGGTGACATAGTGAGACTCTGTCTCAAAAAAAAAAAAAAAAAAAGGAAAGAAAAAAGAAAAGGCGGGCCGCACCTGTGGCTCAAAGTAGTAGGGTGCTGGCCCCATATACCAGAGGTGATGGGTTCAAGCCCAGCCCCGGCCAAAAACTGCAAACAAACAAACAAAAAAGCCAACAAAAAAAGAAAAGGCAACACCTTGTGGGCTTTAGTCAGGTTGGGTCTGGGCTGCAGTTTAGAGCAGTGTTTTTCAACCATTTTTATCTCATGGCACACTTGAACCTACAATTAAACTTTCATGGCACACTTATGTTGATTAAAAAAAAGAGTGAAAAAAGAATATACTTACTGTACTTTGAAGTTCATTTGAAAATAAATGAATTAATGATCTTTAAAAATTTTTGTGGTATACCTAAGATCCTCTCATGGCACACTGGTTGAAAATCATGGGTATAGGCTTGGGGTCTGTAGCACAGTGGCTACGGTGCCAGCCACATACACCCAGGTTAGAGGGTTTGAACACAGCCTGGGCCAGCTAAACAACAATGACAACTGCAACAAAAAAATGGCTGGGCATTGTGGCGGGTACCTGTAGTCCCAGCTACTTGGGAGGCTGAGGCAAGAGAATCACATAAGCCCAAGAGTTTGAGGTTGCTCTGAGCTATGATGGCCCGGTACAGTACTCTACCAAGGGTAACATAGTGAGACTGTGTCTCAAAAAAAAGAAAGAAAGAAAACAAACAAAGAAAATCATTGGCCTAGAGAGCAGCTCTGAGCTGAGCTGGATCCAAGGACATGTGCTCCAGCTGGGGCTTTCAGGCCTGCCCCTTCTAGGTAGGCCTGACCCCCAGATGGTGAAGGTAAAGGTGGCTGACTGCTCAGAGAGGAAAGCTGTGCTGGGAGAGGTTGTAGTGCAGGACTCCCCAGGGCCAAACACCTCCCTGCGTCCACCTTCCTTCCATGATCCTCCTGGGAGCCTGGTGTGATGGGTCACAACAAATAGTCCTCAGGGCCAGACACCAGCACAAGTTGGGAAGAGACTGGAAGGGAGTGGTGGCAAAGTGGGGTGGGGGGGAATGTGGTTCCCCAAACGGGCAGCTCCAGCTCCATCACCTAGTTCCAATGTAGCTAGAGCTGGTTTTCATTGTGAAACCTTAATTTTTGGAAGTTGGAAAGGATGACAGGAAAAGAACACCGGGATTCTAGAATTCCAGTTCAGGGTGACAGCGGGTGGCGAGGCACCTACCAGCGGGGCCATCCACTCAAAGAGGTTGACGCTTTCCCCATCATTGATGTAGTACGCCTGCCCACTCTGAAGGGGACACACAGGAGGGGTCGGTCAGGCACCTGCTCACTGGTCCAGCCCCACCCCTCAGGTGGCTCTAGGCAGTGGATCAAGCCATGGTCCTCCTGAGCAGCCTGGGGACAGAGCTGGGCTATTCCCTCTGAATCCTGGGGCCACCACACTGACTAGCTGTGTGACCTCAACAGTATTGCTAACTTCCTAATACTTTAATTCCTTTATCTGAGAAACAGAGGACAATTAAGGGATCTCCCCTATGGGCTGTTGTGAAGATAAACAGGACATTTGCTTAGCATTTGGTGACTGTTATTCTGGGATCAATAACACCTACCTCCAGAGTCTCTTTGCAGAGCTAAAGATGCTGTATAAAGAATCCCTCCCCCAAGCTTCCCTTGGCCACCAGCCCTGCCAGCCAGCTTCCACTTGGGGGAAATCTTGAGTGGGCCAGAGATGTTCTTGGGATGGGGATGGACCCACTGCCTGCTGCAGCCCTGGGGGAAGGGGAGAGGGGGCATCTCAAGAGACTCACAGCCACATAGCCCTTGGCCGCAGTGAGGGCCTCAGCCGCCAGTATGTGCGCCTGCACCAGATTGCACACGTGAACCCAGTTCATCTGTGTCCTGCGGTCCCCAAATCGGAACATGAACAGTCTTCTCTTGATGTGGCTCTGGTGGAGAGGAAGGGGTGATCCAGTCTTGACAAAGCCTGGAGTGGCTTCATGGTCCATCTGTTGGCTGATGGCTCCCAGACTTCTAGCTCCAGGCCAGGACCTCCAGCCCCAAACCCATGGGTTCCCAGCTGCCTTCCTGACATCAGCGCCTCGTGTCTAACAGACAACTCAATTTACCAGGTCCTAGAGAGAGCACCAGTTCCTCCCTCCTTCCCATCTCACTGCTGAGTTCACTCTACTACTCAGGTAAACACCCTGGAGCTGCCTTCAACCTTTACTTCTCTTATACCTCACATCCAACCCACCTGCTAATGCAGGAGGCTCAACTATTAAAATATGTCCAGAATCAGTTGGTGCCTGTGGCTCAGTGAGTAGGGTACTGGCCCCATATACCAAGGGTGGCAGGTTTGAACCTGGCCCCGGCTAAATTGCAACAAAAAAATAGCTGGGAGTTCTGGTGGGTGCCTATAGTCCCAGCTACTTGGGAGGCTGAGGCAAGAGAATGGCTTAAGCCCAGGAGTTGGAGGTTGCTATGAGCTGTGATGCCACGGCACTCTACCGAGGACAATTCTGTTTCTAAAAAAAAACATGTCCAGATTCTGCCCACTCCTTACCACCCTAACTGCTATCTTCATCCTGTTTCTGGACCCCACAGTAGCTTCCTAACTGGTCCCCCTCTCTCACTCTCAGCCCTGTGGCCTGTTCTCTGCACAGCCAGAAGTATCCTTTAAAAAAAAATTATTTATTTTTTTCAGACCATTACTGGGTGTAAATTTTTTAAAGAGATGGGGTCTTGCTATGTTGCCCAGGTTGGCCTCAAATTCCTGGCCTCAAGTGATCCTCCTGCCTCAGCCCCCTAAAGTGCTGGGATTACAGGCATAAGCCACTATGTCTGGCCCAGGGGATTCCTTTTAAATGCTGAGTAAGACCATGCCTCTCCCTGGCTCAGAGCCTGCCAGGGCACCCATCCTGCCACGCTGGCAGCTGTAGTCCTGACACCAGCCTCAGACCCCTCCTGACCTGGCCTCAGCTACTCTGCACCATTACCTCCTCCTAACCACACACCTCTCCCAAACATGCAGCAGATTCCCATCTCAGGGCTTTGAGTGAGCTGTTGCCCCAAATACCTGGAAACACCTGTGTGATGCACTCTATCACTTCTGTCTAGGAGATGCTCAAATGTCACCTCCCCTGACTGTGCAGCAAACCCAGTTCCCTCACCCTGCTCTACTTCTCCCTTTTCTCCATGGTGCGCGGCACCTTTGAACACACCTTATAACTTGACACGGTTACTGTTTATTATCCAGTCTCATGTGAGAAGACAGGCCCCAGAAAGTTAAGAAGTGGCGGTTGTGTTCACAGATCTGTCCCTAAAACTAGAACAGTGCCAGGCACATAGTAAATATTTATTGAATCAATCAATAAATAAAGGAGAAAGCCATTAGGTTGATGCCACATCCTTTGAGAATCCAGTTAATTAAACAAACAAACAAACAAGGCAGCCCTAACAAAGGAGTGTGTTGACACTGCAGACTGGAGCTCCACTCCCCCAATCACTCTCTGTGGCCCCCAGGACCACGCAGTCCCAGATCAGCTCTGCTTCCTAAACTGATCACCATCTTTCTCACTTCCAGGTTTGTGTCCACACTGCCTCCTCTGTCCTACCTTCTCTCTACAACCCAGTTTCCTTGATTCCTTCTCTTTCCACATACCACAGGCTTCCTCACCTCTAGGAAGCCCAACTGGAAGCTCTCCTTCCAGGTCCATCTTCTTGATTTCCCCTCTACACAGCCCTTACCTCACCGAGGCTGTGACTTGTGGCATCTGTTGCCCTGACTGGCCATAAGAAATCTGAGGACAGAGCCTAGAGCCCTTTGTGGTTAGACTCCTGGCACTGGTTTCTCTAGCACAAGGTTTTCAGTATGATGACTCTTGTGCTGCCAGCATGGGTGAACCATCCAGCCCTCAGGTGCCCACACGTGAGTGGTGGCAACAAGCTCCCTTCTGTCTCTTTCAGTCACAGTTCTATGTCTCTCCTACTCATACCTGGGCCTGGCTGGGACACACTGACAGCTCTGTTCCTGGCAGGGGCATCTCCCAGAACTGAGGGTTCCAGGCTCAGGATGTCCTGCTTTGAGACTGACGCAGTGCCTGTGTTCTGGGAGGGTGGGGTGACATACCGCCACACGGGGCAGGTGCCTCTGCTCTTCAGGGCCATAGATCCCTGGGGGCCTGAGCACACATGTCCGAAGAGTACCTCCTCCTAGGATACAGGGGAGGGCAGTCAGGAGCTTGGGCAAGGGCAAGAGCAGCTTGGCCAGAAGAGGGAGAGAAAGGCTGCCCACATCTCCCAGTCCTTAGCCAGTTAGGTTAGAGGAGATCAGCTCTGGGGTCTCTGAATTCAGTTATTCTCTTCAGTCAGTCAATTACTCAATGCTATTCAAAGTCCCACTCGCCTCCTGTCCCACCCTACTGCTAAGAATGTAAGGACACCCAAGAAACGGTCCATCTTCACAGTACCCACAGGTACAGAGACCCAGAACATATGTACTCTGCCAGTAGCAGAGGTAAGACCCAAGCACATTACTGTGATTTCCTTCCACTCCCCGAGAGTCCCATTGTGCCCATTGAACAGATGTACCCAGACCTACACTCCCTAATACCATAGCTCCCTTGGGCTTTCCCTTTACTAATCATCAGTTAGATAAGGACCAGGAGAGGTCTTAATCTAATCGATAAGAACTACCTACAGATACTTAATAGATAAGGACTGTCAGAGAGGTTCTACTATGTTCCGGGCACTCTGGGAAGCTGGGATTTTTTTTTCCCTTCAAAGCAACCCTGTGAAATAGGAGCTGTTATTAGCCTGTTTTACAGATGAACAAACAAAGACTCAGAGAAGGGATATGATTTGCTTCCAGCCACATAGTTTAGCGTGAGGGAGCTGAGAGGGGGACTGGAAGCCCAAGCCTTTTCCACTAATCACGGGGAAAGACTAACAATAAACCCTGTCTTTCAGCTCTGTCTTGGTTTTCTCACCTGGAAAATGGATGCCTCAGAAGTTGTGGCAGCTGTTAGTTACACTTTCCCAACAATGAAGGTTGGAAGGAAGAGACTACAGCCATCACACACAGCCTGGGAGTCTGGTCCCCTCTCACAGCTCTGTCCCACAGAGTCCCCCAGACCACAACAGAGCCTGGTCCAGGGCTTCCCAATTCTCTTCAAGGGTGGAAGGGGGTGCACATGTCTCCCGTGGAGGTATAAGGGTCCAGACTGAGGGGCTGCCTCTTTTAAGTCTTAAGAATGCTGACAAAATTTCCGGTTTATTCCCATAATTCATTTAAGACTTTTTTCTTTTATTATTTTTAGTTGCCATGTAAAAACTGTACATATTTATGGGATATAGAGTGATACATGTATACATATAATGTATACATGTGTAATGACCATAATGTGTAATGACCAAATCAGGGTAATTAACATATCTATCACCTCAAACATTTGTCATTTCTTTGCATTGGGAACATTAAACTGGGAGGTTCTCAAGATGCAATCACTCTCAGTTATTGCTGTGGCCTGCTAACCTCTGTCCAGTCACTGGGATCAGGGACGATGAGGTGCCATCTCAGCTGGAGAACCAGAGTGCCTCCCTCTGCAGAGGACACCTCACTGGGTTAATGTAAAGGGCATCCCTCTCTTCATCCTCCCAGCCAACATAATTCAACTCAGTGGCCTTCAAACTTTTCAATCTAAGATCCACAATAAGAAATTAACATCATATAAATAACTCAGAACAGGCTCAGGGCCTGTAGCTCAATGATTAGGGCTTCAGCCACATTCACCAGAGCTGGTGGGCTGGAACCTGGCCTGGACCTGCCAAATAACAATGACAACAACAACAAAAAAATAGCTAGGTGTTGTGGCTGTAGTCCCAGCTACTTTGGAGGCTGAGGCAAGAGAATCGCTTAAGCCTATGAGTTTAAGGTTGGTGTGATTTGTGATGCCACGGCACTCTACTGAGGGTGACATAGTAAGACTCTGTCTCAAAAAAAAAAAAGACACAGAACATATGTACAATTCTGTAATCAAAATAAAGTTTCACATAACCATAACTTCCCCTATTATATGTGATGCAGCAGTGTTTTCTGCTTATTCCAAATAAAAATGTTCATTATAATCGCCCTAAGCTGATGTCTTTTTTTTTTTTTTTTTTTGAGATGGAGTCTCACTTGGTCACTCTTGATAGAATGCTGTGGTGTCTTAGCTCACAGTAACCTCAAACTCTTGGGCTCAAGTGATTCTCTTGCCTCAGATGCACAAGCAGTTGGGACTACAGGCGCCCGCCACAGCGCCTGGCTATTTTTAGAGACAGGGTCTTGCTCTTGCTCAGGCTGGTCTTGAACCTGTGAGCTCAGACAATATATCCACCTCAGCATCCCAAACGCTGGGATCACAAGTGTGAGCCACCGAGCCCAGCTCCCTAAACTGATTTCTTTTTTTTTTTTTTTTTGAGACAGAGCCTCAAGCTGTCCCCCTGGGTAGAGTGCTGTGGCATTACAGCTCACAGCAATCTCCAATTCCTGGGCTCAAGCGAGTCTCCCGCCTCCACCTCCCAAGTAGCTGGGACCACAGGCGCCTGCCACAACGCCCGGCTATTTTTTGGTTGCAGCCGTCATTGTTGTTTGGCGGGTCCGGGCTGGGGATTCAAACCTGCCACCTTAGGTGTATGTGGCTGGCGCCTTAGCCGGTTGAGCTATAGGCGCCGAGCCCTTAAACTGATTTCTTATCTCACTAATAAATCTTGATTTTGCAATGTGAAAAGCACTGAGCCAGCAAGTCTCTCTACAGCTCCTTTCCTACCTCCAGCAACAAACAGAGTCCTTGTAGAAAAGTAAATGACATCATTTCCCTGCCTGACCTGGGCCCTTCTAGGAAGTGAAGGATGCTTAAAATTAGAATGCCTGAATTAGGACAGTCTCTGGGACCAGCTGGAGTAGTAAGGAGTGGAAATCACCCAGGGTGATGATGGCTGGACTCCTGGAAAGCAGGTATCTGGTGAGGTTTTCTGTAAACAGCCCACAGCTAAATTTAAACTCCAGGTTATCTGGGCACAATGAGGGGAGGTCAGGTTGCAGCTGACATTGGCAGGCGGGGCACTGGGCAGCCACTTCACAGAGGGGTTGGGCCCAGGGTATCCATGACTCTCCCAACTATGGAAAGTGGGGGTGCTCACATAAATAATTCTTGGCCAGAGGATTAGGTGTCTAGCACACAGGCTGCTGGTCTGGCTGGGGAAGGTCCCAGGTAGAGAAGAGAATTCAACTATACAGGCTCAAACCCTGGGCAAATACAGCTAGACATTCCCACTGTTATCAGGGGACCAGGCCTGATTAGCCTAGAGTGATGAGGAACTGGGGAAGATTTTAGGAAAAAGATCCCACACTCAAGTACCTGCTCAGCTGGGACTGTAGAGTGGCATAATGGTTAGATCTTGGGTGCTGGTGTTAGACTCTCATAGAGTTCAAATCCTACAAGCTAATGGCTCTACCTCTACCACCTAACAGCTGTGTGATCGTGAGCTAAGTCAGTTCATCAGTCTCATTTTTCTCCCTGTAAGTCAAGGATTCTAATTGTAGGCATCTTTCGATTCCCAAATCCATCTGGCTGTTAAGTTTAGATGGTTTTGATCAGGCATCCTCTAACTATGGCCCACGGGCCACATGTGGCCCGCCTAGGACCTTTATCTGGCCTGCCAGGTGTTTTTGCCACCGCTGCCTGTCCTGCTTAGCAGCTGACTCATCCGAGGCTTGCAGTCTGGCCCTCCAACGGTCTGAGGGACAGTGAACTGGTCCCTTGTTTAAAAAGTTTGAGGACCCCTGGTTTTGATAGTGAAGGGAAACCAAGTTATCTGATTCTTTTTGGTTTCTGAATTTCAGAAAACAAATAGTATTAATTTGGTTAGCAAGGAATTTATCTAAATAGATTTGGCTCTTAAGTTTGGAAAACAAGAGATGCCTAAGTTTCTTACCTAATAGAGATGCTGTGAAGAGTTAATAACAATTTTGCACATAAAATTAGCATGCAAAATAGGGCCTGGCATGTATAATAGTAAGCACTCAATAAATATGGACTGTCCGTATTCTATTACCCTGTTTCCCTGAAAATAAGACACTGTCTCATATTTATTTTTTCTCAAGAAGACACACTAGGGTTTATTTTCAGGGGATATCTTCTCTCTGCCCGAAGTGCATGGCATGGCTATGCAGATACGCTGCATAGCCCCATCCACCACTAGGTCTTATTATTGGGGTAGGGCTTATATTTAACAAATGCATAGAAAATCTGCTAGGGCTTATTTTTGGGGTAGGTCTTATTTTCAGGGAAACATATTGCCTTATTATAAGGCAGCTGAGAGACATTTTTCTGGAAAGTTATTGAAGAGCCCTTACACAGCCCTTCTAAACCATTATGTCTCACTCATATTCATAACTTTGTACTCTTTCATCTAAAGAGTACCCCTACATCTGGATTCACTCCCGTGGACCACAGAGACAGCTAGACTTGGGCTAACCCAAGAGACTGTGGATGACATGAGGTCAGTCACTGGGCCTGACTTTTTCAGTCTGTATATCTGGCAGGGGACTGGTACATGACAGGTGCTTAGAACCTGCTGAAGGCTGAATGGCCACAGCCCTGGGACTGGTTCTCCAGAAGGCAGTAAGGCAGGGGTCAGACACATGTCAGCCAAACGCTGGAATCACACAAGTACCTTGAGGCCAGCAGCAGTGGCAGGTGCACTTGGGGTGAACAGAACCAAAAGATACTTGCCTGGGAGAGGTGTCCCATTGGCCATGAGGGTCAACTGGTCAGCAATGGCTTTGGTTCGGGAATAGTGGTCCATGTGCTGCCAGAGGACAAGCAGAACAGAGCCACCAGACAGGGGTCAGCAATACTGCTGGCAGCTCACCTGAACTGGTCCCCAGGGCTGCACCTACTCTCAGACTACACAGGGGCTAGACTCTGGGGATTCCCACTGGGATATGGAAGCTCTAGGCCAGCCCTGCTGCCCCTCCTCTCCCTGAGGATGGGAGGAGGTGTGTCTCCTCCCAGAGTCACAGAAGCACTGGGCTAGGAGAGCAACAAGGGCCAGGGCTTCTTGACTCAGGGAGGCTCCTGCCAGCCCCCAATGCCTGCCCTGTGACACCAAGGCTGGATGTGCACTGAGTGAATGACTTATGTCGCCCTTTATTGCTTATGCATCTTCTCATCTCCTGCTCTCCACAACCTCAAGGCAATAGTGGTATGTCCCAATGAAGAAACAGTAGCTCAGAGACCTCAGTGACTTGCTTAGGGTAACATAGGTAGAAAGTGGCCAGGTGAGAACTCAAGGCAGGTTTGTCTGATTTCTTTTTTTTTTTTTTTTGAGACAGAGCCTCAAGCTATCCCCCTGGGTAGAGTGCTTTGGCATCACAGCTCATAGCAACCTCCAACTCCTGGGCTCAAGCGAGTCTCCTGCCTTAGCCTCCCAAGTAGCTAGGACCACAAACGCCTGCCACAATGCCCGGCTATTTTTTGGTTGCAGCCGTCATTGTTTGGTGAGCACCAGCTGGATTCAAACCCACCACCTTAGGTGTATGTGGCTGGTACCTTAGCCACTTGAGCCACAGGTGCCGAGCCAGTTTGTCTTATTTCAAAGCCCCTGTGGGCATGGCCAGCTGAAACAGGAGCAGGCTTGTGCCACCCAAGTTTGAGGGGGTCCCCTTCCTCTTGGGAGTCACACAAAGTTGTGCAGTAGACTCCAACTTCACCCACCCCTGCCCTCTGGGCTGTGGGTCCAGGCCCATTGGCCCCACCCACCTCTCCTGGAAGCCGAGTACCTTGTCCAATGGGAAATACGGCACAGAGTCCTCATCACCCTGCTCTATGGGCTTCCCACTGAATACAACATTGACAGTGCTGGTGTAGATAAGCCTTGGAACCCGCCGGCGAACGCAGACTGCAGAGACAGGTGCACACAGTAACACACACGCGCACACACACACACATGCAAAAAGACACACGTAGGGCTGAGTGTGAGGAGGGAGTTGGCTGAGGAGGTGCCCACAGCGACCTCTTGGGTGAACCCACAGATCTCTACCCCCATCTTTATACATCATGGCCCCTGGGCCCTACCCAAATCCAGAGCTGCTTGGGAGGAAAGGGCCTCCTGCCCTTAACTTGGGCTGTAGGACAAATCCCTGCTCACTGAGCCCTTGATGGCCAGGCCTGCTCTTTATTCTTAGTGAGGCTTTAGCCTCTGCTCTACCTCACTAGGGACAGATCAGAAGAAAGTCTCACTCAAGGGGGACATAGAAAAAAAACACTCTAGAATCAGAGAGAAAAATGGGGTACAGTATAAGGCAGGACATAGCCAGAGAGCCCAGACACAGATCTTCTATTTTGCTGCTTTGGTAACTTTTCTTCTTCCCAGCCCCTAAACCCTGAGTGCCCAACCTGCACCCTGTGTTCCCAGACACACTGTCACACCCCATGCAGGGCCCTCTGCAGGAGTAGGCAGGAGGGTCCCACCTCTGTCCCCCAACCCTGTCCCCATGGGCTGAGCCTGCAGTAGGAGAGGGGAGAGAAGGAGGAAGCACACAAAGGTTCACACTTGGCTCTAAGCACTTACCATCGATCACTAGTTTGGTGCCTCCGACATTTATAGACTCAATTTGCTCTTTTTGTAGCTAAAAGACAAGACGGAAGTAGGAAAGTCTTGCTTCATTGCTGAAGCCTGAGGGGTGGGCTTAGGATTAGGCAGGACCAGGGTAGCAGAGTGTACAGCTTAGAGATAGGGGACCTGACAGGCCACAGGCAGTGAGTGTGCCTAGCTCTGCCACCATCTCCCTGGTGGTCAGGGGAGGCTCTGTCCCCTATCTGGTCCTCAGGTCCCTCATCTGTCACTGAAGGCTGAGCCTCTGGGTGGTCACAGTATTAAATAAGAACCTTGGAAGGACCTGGTGCAGTGCTTGGCACAGAAGAGGAAACCAGACCAGCTGGATTATTTTTCTGCTTTCAAAGCCTCCATTTCCTTGTCTATGATATGAGATGGACACAGTGATGCTAGCTGTGCCCTAGTGAGGGGGCTGTGAAAACCCAAGATGACCATGGGGAGGGCTCTGTGAGCCAGGAACAGGGTGAGAGCTTCCTGATCCCTGGTCTCATTTAATCCTTATAACACCAGGAGGTGAGTTCTCTTCTTATTTTTAAGCTATCTTTAATTTTCTTGCAGTGTTTTTTGTTTAATAGGTAATATAATCACAGGGTTAAAAATAATTCAAACAGTAAAAAGGGTAGACAGTGAAAAGGACATTTCCTTCCCACTTCTGATTCAAAGTCTTCCTTTTCTTTCCCCAAAGGCAACTACTGTTAACAGTTCTGTGTGTTTCTAGAGATAATCTAGAGATAATATCAGGACATATACAGGTGTGGGTATAGAAACAAACATCTACTCTAACTTTTTGTTTTAAACAAACATAAGTATACAAATATTGTTTTGCACCTTGGAAATTGTTCTATTATCAGCACATGTGAGTCACCTCACTGTTTTGAATGGCTGCAGAGAATTTCCTTTCATTGTGTGGGTACAACACAATATATTTAAACAGTCCCCAAATGATGGGCATTTAGGTTACTTCTGGTGTTTTGTTATTAAAAACAATGGTGCAAATACACAAATAAGTGCCCTTTCTGAGTCAAAGTGTATGTTTTGATAGATACTGTCACATTGCTCTCTGAAAAGGTTGTAATATAAGTAGTAGGAATGTTCTCACATTCTCGATGAGGAAAGAGAGGCTCAGAGAGGGTAAGTTAACTTGCCCTAGGTGAAGGTGGCAGAACGGGTATTTAGTCTCATGGATGCAGGATAGAGGCTGAGAGGAGCCCAAATCCTTCCAGGTGGAGGTGAAGAGTGATATGGAGGTGGTGGGCATGGTGGGCACAGCCAACACATGAACCCCACTCTGCCCAACTCTGAGCATTGTATGTGAGGGGCTCACCTTCTCAGCACCAGACATTCCATAGGAGGCCACGTGGAAGACACAGTCCACCCCTTCAAAGGCACGATATAGGGCTGTTTCATCTCGGACATCAGCCTGAAACAGAGAAGAAAAAGATGGGGGCAGGGTGTCAAGTCCAGGGCTAACAGAGATAACAACCTGTACCTTGCCTGGTGCCTGATTTGCTCCCCAGTCAGGGAAGGCTGGTAGGGCGGGATTTACTAGTTGATTCTACGGGGCAGCAGCAGCACCACCAGCTGCAGATATCACACAGTCTAGGCCACAGGGGCTGTGTGGGTGTTTTATGTGCACCATCCTGCCAACTCCCTGTAAGACCTTGTGAAGCAGATATTATTACTGTCCCCTTTCTGGGGATGAGGATGGCGAGGCTCAGAGATATAGATCACAGCTGCCCAGTTGGGAAACACTGAAGCTAGAGTCAGAGCTCATGGTCTGGCCCCAGAGCTTGTACTCTTAAACTCTATATCATTGCTTTCAAGTCAGACACTGTCCCCAACCACTACCACCAGTTCCCATGCAGGGCACCTGGATGAACTCAGTCCCCGAGGGCAGTGCCCACTGTGGTCTGCAGAGGTCCAGCAGAATGACAGATATGCCATGCCTGGCCAGGTTGGAACCTAGGCTGAAGCCCAGGTAGCCTCCTCCTCCAGTCACCAGAACCTTCTGCTGAGGGGCCTTGGCAGGTCCAGCTTGAGTCTTCTGCTGTGGTGCTGGTGTTGGGGCTGTCATTGACTCACTGGCTTTGAGACCAGTTCCAGATCCCCGTCTAAGCCATGGCCCTGACTCTTCCCCAGGTAGTGACTCAGGTCCTGGCCCAGGACCCAGACCTGGTCCAGGACCCAGAATAGTGCCAGGTCCTGTCCCAGGCTCCGGAATAGCACTAGACCCTTCCCCTCGTCCTGGAACATTAGGCCCTGCTCCAGGCCCTGGAACAGCACCAGGTCCCAGCCCGGGCCCCAGAATAGCACTAGGCCCTGATCTATGTCCTAGAACATCACCAGATCCTGACCCAGGCCCCAGTGGAA
Source organism: Galago senegalensis (assembly GCA_963575145.1). NCBI lineage: Eukaryota > Metazoa > Chordata > Mammalia > Primates > Galagidae > Galago > Galago senegalensis. Next base: position 49,299 of record CAUYTI010004258.1, on the reverse strand, counting down.
CAATACTAGGCCCTGATCCACGTCCTGGAATAGCATGACGCCCTAGTCCAGGCCCTGGAACAGCACCAGGCCCTGGTCCTGGCCCAGATGCCAAGCCTACACCAGACCCTGGGCCTGAGACGCTTCCACAGGCCTGGCAGACAAGACAGCTCTTCTCGCCCTGGCCTGCAGCTTTGCAGGCCTCTGGGGAGGAGCCTCTGGGGTTGGGCTTCATCCTCTATGGAGCCATGTGGACCCAGAAACCGTCTTCACCTGTAGGGAAAAATAGGATAAAGAATGTTCTGTAGTTTTCTCAAGTCATGTAGATTATCAGACCCCTAAGACTGAGGGGAATTCCAGGGGGGAAATTAGGGATCCTTTGAATTCCCAGTGCACCTATCCCTTTCAGAATCTCAAGAACCTCCAGGGTGGCTCTGCCTCTTGTAGAGAGTCAGAGACAAGGCAGCCAAGCCTTGGATTTTATAGCTGGGGTAAACTGAGGCCCAAAGTCACACTGTATGAGTGCTACTTATACCAAGCATTACTGACTTCTCTACCTTAAGACCCTAGTTTTTGGGTGGCACCTGTAGCTCAAGGAGTAGAGCGCCGGCCCCATATGCCAGAGGTGGCGGGTTCAAACCCAGCCCCAGCCCAAAACTGCAAAAATAGATAAATAAAGCAACCCCCCCCAAACCTAGTTCTCATGTAGTACCAGAGGAAGACAGATCACATCATACCAAAGGGAACCTCACCAGACTGAGAAGTGACTGCTTTCTGACTGAGGAGATGGAGAGGTCCCAAAAGAGGAGGAGATGAGGAGGAGGAAGAAGTCAGGGAGGAGGAAGGAAAAGGAGGGTGGGGGTGGGAGAAGAACCCACATAGGATCCACAAAGGCACCCCTGCCCTGACACTTGCTGCCTCTGATTCTCCCAGTTCCCTCAATAGTGCAGGTGGCTGGTACCATAGGGTGTGTTCAAGCCTCCTACAGGCTTCAGGGTCAGGTCTATGGGCCTAGGGGGACAGCACTGAAGACCCTGTCATCCTCGCTGTAGACTTAAAGTGAGCCAGGCTGTCACTGTCACTACCATCCCTCCTGACCTCCCACTCCACGTAAGGATGAATGTGGCTGGACCAGCGGCCTGTTATTGTCATCATCATCATCATCACAGCAAATGTGTTCTAGGAGCCTGCTATGCACCAGGTCCTACCAATGCAGAGCGATGTGTCTCAGCCCTGCATGGGACATACTGGCTGCATGTCAGAACAGGTGTTTGTTGAGTGACTGACAGACTGATAAGTCCCGTGGTTGTTGCTGGTTGTGATCATAGGGCAGGGATTCTTATAGTAATTGGGGCTGAATTTAAATTTTAGTCTCCTGACCAAAGTCTGGGTGAGGGATACAGTCATGCCCTGAATAAGCACTAACATTTATGGGTTTAATGGAGGGACACCCCAGATCAGAGTCATAATAGAGGATAGGCCTAATTCCTCCAGGGGAGGGAGAGGATGCAGCCCCAGAGTGGAGCTCTCTTCTAGCCAGATTCAGAGAACTCTCTCTGGCAAAAGGTCTATGGGACCCGCACTGTCTTTCTTCTCCAAGGGTATGACTTTTGTGGCAAGGGCTGGGAGCTGACCTCAGGTTCCCATTTCCTGGGGTGTGCCCTTGGGCAAGATCTTTAAAACCTCACTGCACCTGAGTGTGCTCAGCTGTGAGATGGACCCAGATAACCCTGGCGGCTCCTCCAACTGTACAGATGTCCAAGAGTTTTGCAAATCTAGTTCTCACGCTCCATGAGGGTTTTGTTCACCTAGGCACAGGCACGAAGCAGGCCATCAGTAAATGGCTGCTGGATGAATAAAGCCTCTCGGGCCTGTTCGGGATCTGGCAGTGCCACTACTCCAAGGGCCGGCGGGCCCCCCAAACGCCACATTTCATTCTGCTAGCTGGACAGTGAAGCAGAGGCCACGCCTCCGATCAGCAGGCGGTGCAAGAACAGGCTCACAGAACTTTGAGGAACTTAGAAGTCACTGGAAATGGCTCTGTCCAAATCCAGGTCGATGGGGGATCCAGTCGCAGACGAGCGCGACTCCCGCGCGGTGGGCAGCTGGCTGGTAGGTCTCCACCCACTATAATCCCCTCGCTTTTACGCTCCCGCCCACACTCGCGTCCCCAGCCCGGGCCTGGGCTGCACTCACCTGGCCTGGGCTCCCGCGGGGATGTGAGTTCCCGGAGGTGTGTGGGTCTCCAAGCCTAGCCGCGCAGCTCAGGGCCACCACCTCCTGGGGGTGGGGCGAGGATGGGCGTGGTCTGAGCGGGGATGGGCGTGGTTTGAGCGAGGATGGGCGGGGCTTATCAGGGTGAGGCTGGGTCCGCAGCAGCCCCAGTATAGCTGCACACTTTTCCTCAGCCCAGGTCTGCTCTGGGCGCTGGAGTTCCTGCAGGCTCTCACCCGACAATAGTGAGGAATGGGGAGAAAAGGGCCAAGCTTCTAGTGAAGAAAGGACGCAAAAGCCCTGCGTGCTCAGGGCTCTTTCTTGCCCGTACACCGTCCTAAAACCACAAGAAATAGTGCTGCTTTCCCCCACGTACCCCATTCATTCTCCTACACGTTCCTTTTTGTTCAATCTGCCTTGCTTCCTCCTCCTGCTCTTTGGTTTATCCATCATCCCGCTTAATCTTCCATTCCTCTGTTTATCCATTCGTCCATCCTCCCACTCATTGTTTACTAATCTTTGTCCATTCATCCATCCGCCCGTCGTTCCATCTGTTTCTATCATTCAGACTTCACCCATCCTAATTTAGTCCATCTGTTCAAGCCTTTGGGTCCATGCTTCCACCCTTTCATCTCTCCACATTCATCCTTCTGCCTATCTATCCAATCTTCCATTCATCCAGTTCATTCCATATGTATTTCTTCCAACCATCTACTTACCCTTCCTTTCTTGCCTTTCTCCTCCACCCATCTCTATGTTGATCCATTCACCAACCCCATCATTCCACATTTAATGGGTGCTTCTTCACTACTGGCCTTTCCCCTGCTCTGGGAACCCAGATGAATCACACTGTTCCTGGAAAACGCATTCAAGTGGCAGCAGCAGAGGGGCAGGCACGTGCCCAACAGCTCACACGGCTGCTATAATGGAGCTACAGGGACTGAGGTGAGTGGAAAAGCTCCACCCACATGACACCCCGTGTGGGCACAGGTGCAGAGAAGAGAAAAACAAAATCTTAGCCTGAACACACCATGTGCCAGATGGTCAGGTATCTTGTTTAACCCTAACAACTCTGTTCTAGTGCAATTTTAGACCCAGAAAAAGAGGTTCAGAAACTGGACTCAGAGTGTGGTGGCAAAAAGGCGATAGGGTGAGCCCTGTTATTTATTTTGTTTGATTTTGTTTTAGAGATGGGAGTCTCACTATGTTGCCCAGACTGGTTTTTAATTCCTAGCCCCAAGTGATCCTCCTACCTTGGACTCCCAAGGCGCTGGGGTTACAGGCATGTGTCCAGCCAGCCCGGGGATTAAATCTTGACTTTGCCACTTTTTTGTCATGTTTCTTTGGGAAGCTACAAGTCTCAGTTTCCTCGTCCATAAACTGGAAATGGTGTATGCTTCACTGTTGTGATGTTGGGAGGCTTATGGATAACATGGTATACGTAAAATGCTGAGCATGGTGCCTGCTCAATCAGTGCTTAGCCAATGGTAGCTGTTATCATTATGTGAGAAGTTGGGATTCAAACCTAGTCCTGCACTTCACCACTTCATGAGCCATGTCTGTGATCTGTCCTTCTATTCACAAGAAGCCACTTCCTCTTCCACCAGCAGGGCTAGAGAACTCTTATTCCCCACCACGAGCTGGTGCTGATTCCTTGCAAGGAGAAGTATAGCTTACTACACAGCTGCAATGGGTTGAACTGTGTCCCTTGCAAAATTCACATATGGACGTCTCACCTCCTAGCACCTAAACCTAACTCTAGAAATAAAATCATTGCAGACTCGATTAGCTAAGGTCATAATGGAGGAAGCTCGGCCCCCATTCCAGTATGACTGGTGTTCTTATAAAAGGAGGGGATTTGGACACAGATAGGCACGTAGGGAGATTTGCCACAAGCCAAGGAGCTACTAGAAGTGAGGAGGGAAGCCTGGATTAATTGACTTTGCCACTTTTTTTTGTCATGTCTTTTTTGTTATGTGGCCCTTCTGGGACCTTAATCTCAGACTTCTAGCCACCAGAACTGTGAGACAATAAATGTCTGTTGTTCTCGTCACTCAAATTTGTGGTACTTTGTTATCATAGCCCTAGAAAATTAATACAACCACTGCAGGCCATTTTCTCTGTTATAGGAGTGACCCACAATGATAGTTGTCCAAGATGAACCGGACTGAGATTGACCATGGTGGGGACTATGGGCCAGCACAGAGCCTAGCCAGAGCTGGGCTTGTCAAGTCTTAGTAACTGTTTTTAAACAACTTGATGAATTTTTACCCCAATGTAACTATCACCTAGATCAAGACATAGTATATTTCCAGCACCCCAGCTGTCCCCTTTTGTGGGAATTCCCCCACCAGGGTAAACATTCTAATTTACAATATTAGTTTAGCCTGATCTTGAACTTCATATAAATGGCATTATGTATGTACTCTTTTGTGTATGGTTTCTTTTGTCCAATGTTGTTTGTGAGATTAATATTAATACATATTGTTGAATATAGCTATAATTCATTTGTTTGAAATTAATGGGTAGTATTCTACTGCACAAATGTATCACAATTCATTTGCCCATTCTTTTTTTTTTTTTTTTTTTGAGACAGAGTCTTACTATGTCACCCTTGGCAGAATGCCATGGCGTCACAGCTAACAGCAACCTCTAACTCTTGGGGTTAAGTGATTCCCTTGCTTCAGTCTCCCAAGTAGGTGGGACTATAGGCGCCTACCACAACGCCCAGTTATTTTTTTTTGTTGTTGTTGTTGCAATTACCATTGTTGTATAGCTGGCCCTGGCTGGGTTCAAACCCGCTAGCCTCGGTGTATGTGGCCGACACTTGTAACCACTGTGCTACAGGTGCGGAGCCTCATTTGCCCATTCTACCATTGATGACATTGGGTAGTTTCCAGTTATGGGCTCTTAGGAATAAAACTGCAATAAACGTTCTCATATGGTTTTATTGAACATGTATGCATTTACTTTTCTTGGAGTAGAACTGCCAGATCATAGAATAAGCACGTTTTAGTTTAGCATAAATTGCCAAATAGTTTTCCAAAATGGTTAAATCATTTAGACTTCCCCCCCCAGCAACATATGAGTTTTCTAATTGCTCTATATCTTGATATCATCAGTCTTTTTCTTTTGAGCCATTTTAGTGGGGAATGCAGTTGTGTCCCATTGTGGTTTTAATTTGCATTTCCCTGATAGGTAAGGTGGTTGAGCACTTTTTCATGTGTCTATTGTCTGTTTGTGCTTGTTTGAGTCCTCTGTCCATTTAAAAAAAAATTGAGATGTTTGTTTACTTTTAGACGAGTTTCACTATGTCACCCTTGGTAGTGTGCTGTGTTGTCACAGTTCACAGCAACCTCCAGCTCTTGGGCTTAAGTGATTCTCTTGCCTCAGCCTCCCAAGTAGCTGGGACTACAGGTGCCCACCACAATGCCTGGCTATTTTGTTGTTGTTGTTGTTGTCATTGTTTAGCTGGCCTGGGCTGGGTTTGAACCTGCCACCTTTGGTGTATGTGGCTGGTGCCACAACCATTGTGCTATGGGCACTGAGCCTGTTTTTTACTTATTGAAGTCCTTTATATATCCTGGATATGAGTCTTTTTTTTTTTTTTGAGATAGTCTCACTCTGTTGCCCTTTGTATGCTGTGATGCTGTGGCATCACAGCTCACAGCAACTTCTAACTTCTCTAAGCAATTATCTTGCCTCAGCCTCCCAAGTAGCAGGGTCTACAGGAGCCCGCCACAATGCCTGGCTATTTTTATTGTTGTTGTTGTTGCAGTTGTCATTGTTTAGCAGTCCCAAACTGGGCTTGAACCCACCACCTTCGGTGTATGTAACTGGCACCCTACTCACTAAGCTACGGGTGCCGAGCCAGGATATGAGTCTTTTAATAAAGTTTTATCTCATCAAAAATTTCCATACACCGCCTGTAGTCCCAGCTACTTGGGAGGCTGAGGCAGGAGGATCACCTAAGCCCAAGAGTTGGAGGTTGCTGTGAGGTGTGACGCCACAGCACTCTACCAAGGGGGACAAAGTGAGACTGTCTCAAAAATTTTTTTCCACACACACACACACCCCCAATGATCACTTCAAACAGTTAAAGTCATTTTGAGTCTTTTAATGCAATAAAGCAATTTTTTAATTTTAGAAAAGGACACAATATGTGACACATTCATTTCATATGTACACAGAGGGGCTGGGCCCAGAAGACCCAGCCTGATTTTCGCATACTTAAGCAGAGCATTTGCTCTGGATGGGGTTCCAGAACAGCCTTCAGTTCACTTTGGTTGAATAGGTATGGGGGGTGGCATGGAGAGGATGGGCTGATGGTGAGTCTGCCTTGGTCCCCTGGGCCAGGGTGGTAGAAGCACAGAAAGGACTAGGGTAGAAAAACCCGATTTGACTGTTTTCCAGAGCTGAGCTCCCACAGCTCAGCTGGATGCTCACTGTGTATTACGTGCCTGCCCAGTGGCAGAGACTGTGGACCAACAGATGATTAGGACACCAGTCTCATCCTGAGAGAGCTCACAGTCAAGGAGAAGAGTTAGACAAGTTAGCAAGGAGTCACAATGTGAGCATTAAGTGCAGTAAGGGGTATGGCTGGTCATGATGCCACAAGAGGAAGGCTAGAGGCGTCCAGCTCTGCCTGAAGGCCCCTCTCTCTAGATGAATCCCAGGGACATCTTCACAGTGGAAAGTGATATCATTTGAGCTGTGCCTTGGTAGACAAGCAGGAGTCACCAAACAGAGGGTAGTGGGAAGCATGTTCCAGACAGGGGGCTTGGTGCAGGGCTTCCCAGCGAGTGACATCTTGTGGCTGAAGTATAGGGTGTGTTGGGGCACAGGGCAGCAGAGTTAGGGTAGATGCAGGGATGGCCCCATACCCAAAGAACTGAGGCTTTCCTTTTTCCACTTCCAGGAAATCCTGGTGCCTGGAATCATGTTTTCTGTGGACCACCTGTGGGCCACTGCTTTCTATGACATCCCACCACGAAGGCGAAAGCTGTGCTCAACAGGTGGTCCTCTGTAGGATGGCCTTTCTGCTTAGAAAGGTCATTATTTCTGCCCCCTTCCCCACCCCAAGTTACTACTGTCCACAAAATAGAGCATGCTGCTTGGGCCTTGGGCATTCAACAGGTGCAATGTTCATCCCCACTCCTTACCTGAGAACACGTCTCTAAGGAACAGAAACCTCTGGTTTCACATTGTTTTTCTTCTGGATCTGGGATCTGGTGGGCAGGAGATGAAGGAAGATGGACCCCCTGGTGCCCAGACTTTTGGGCTGCTGGGAAGAGGCATGGCAGAGCACTTGGAGCAGGGGTGTTGTGACTAGCAGGCCCTTTTTGATGGAGCCCAGAGTCTGGGTAGGCCATAGCCTTGTGGCAGGTGGGAGGGGCATACCTGAAGAACTGGGCCTGCCCGAGGAAGCTTCTGGCCTTGGTGATTTCCCTAGCCAGTCTCTTTAAATCATCTCCTTCAAATGGTGGCAATGTGGGATCCTTTGAAAGGAAAAATGAGTGTGAAGTTCAATTTATTAAATAACTGGATGGGACATGAAAATCCAAAATCTCAGAGGAAGAATTTTAGATATAATTAAATTCAGCTTGCTGCCTGGTGCAGGAAATCTTGTGGGCCTCAGCTTATATGTCTCTAGGATGGGACACTCACTTTCTATAATACAAGGCAGTCATTCTGTCAGTGCTATAGTTTGAAATAAGATGTCTGAGAGGCAGCATAGGGACGGGGCTGTGGCAAAGCAAGGTAGTCTCTGAAGCTGAGTGAAATTGGCACCTCTTCAGGCCAGACAACTGAAATGGTATATGCTCCTTATCTCTCTGCTATTTGGTAAAATCTCTTTATCCCTTTATCAGTTTCTTCCAGTAAAACAAAGATTCACAGGCATACTTTGTATGTGTGTGCTAACTAATAAAATTGCAAAGCCTTCCTCTAAAAACACACATTTCACCATTAAGTTTCAGGAGAGGAAGCTGTCCCTTTTCTGGGGCAGTAAGTAGTAGTTTTCTGCAAGCAAAAACTACTCAAAGAACCTGACTTGATAAGGTACTAAACTGAGAACCTTCACGATATTGTCATAAGGACTCTTGGGTGACTATTTGTTACTTTTACCAACTTGTTCTGTTCCCTGTATTATTTGGAATATTTGTCCCTACAAGAGCTACTTGAACAAAGAAGTCATGTAAGGTCACCCAGACTTCAGAAATGATGGTCTGTTGTGTGAAAGTAGCTTTTAATGTCCAAAAAGAAATCTGGAATTCTGGTCAATTGTCTTACTTCCTAATTGTTGCCCTGGAGCCCTGGAAATGTTATCACTGATAACACTACAGTCCTAAAAGGTACAAATGTGTGCAAAATTTTTCTATCAAATCAAACGAGGTTCATCAGAACCTGTGACTTTATAGATTTATTACTTAATAGATAACCTATGACTCCACTAGACTTCTGTTCCTTAACAGAAAATTGGAACATCTGTGTTTCAATGAATTGAATGGGAATAAATGAAATACACAGAAATGAAAGTATAGAGGTTAAGATCATGGGTGTCTTGGGATTTACCAGCTCCTCTGATGTTAGGTAAACTCCTAAAAACCTCCCTGAGCCTGTTTGTGCATCTGTTAAATGGGTACAATAATTAAAAGAGATAATCTATATCAGTCGGGCACAGTGGCTCACACCTATAGTCCTAGCATTTTGGGAGGCCGTGGTGGGTGGATTTCTAGAGCTCACAAGTTCAAGACCAACCTGAGCAAAAGCAAGACCCCTCTCTACTAAAAAGAGAAAAACAAGAGGATCACTTGAGCCCAAGAAATGGAGGCTGCTATGAGCTATGACACCACAGCACTCTACCCAGGGCGACAGCTTGAGATTCTGCCTCAAAAAAAACAAACAAACAAAAAAAGAGAGATAATCTGTTTTTTTTTTATTTTTTTTTTTAGAGACAGAGTCTTACTTTGTCAACCTTGGCCCTCAGTAGAGTGCTGTGAGATCACAGCTCATAGCAACCTCCAACTCCTGGGCTCAGGCGATTCTCTTGCCTCAGCCTCCTGAGTAGCTGAGACTACAGGCACCCACCACAATGCCTGGCTATTTTTTTTTTTTGCAGTTTGGCTGGGGCCAGGTTTGAACCCTCTACCCTTCGTATATGGGGCTGGCGCCCTACTCACTGAGCCACAGGCACCGCCCCAAGAGAGATAATCTGTATCAAGCAACATAAGTGCTCAACAGGTACTGCCTATTTCCCTGCCCTGAGGATGGCAGCAAGGAAATCCCACATTTTTAGTCCATACTTTGTCTCAAAAGAGAAACAGAGATCTTTTTAGTCAGAAGGACTAAAAAGGCAGTCAACAGACCTTGTAGATCTACAACCTAACTTATAGCTCCACAACCTACCTGTTCCTCAATGAAGCCTTTGGTCAGCAGGCCACGAATGGTGAGAAGCGTGTCCTCACCCACAGGGCAGTGATAGCGGCCCCCGGTGAGGTAGGCCAGCTTCTTCAGGAACTCAGCCTGAGCTCTGGGGAAGGAACAGGCTGTGTGGGGTGGTTACCAGGCAAGTTCCCCATGGGCCGCCAGTCCCATGGGGAATTTAAGTTTGTGGGGCTTAAGACAAATGGCCCAGCAGTGGGCCTTGGCTTGTGCCATGGAGAGAACACTGTTTCATCACCCTACCCTCCTCCGGCCAGCACACTCTGCTGCTGCTTGAAGGGAAGAGATTTTGTGTTGCCATGTAGCCCAGACTCCCTCAAAGTACCTGGCCAGCACACTCAGCCCCATGCCTTTGCCGGATGTCTATCTGGCGCTTACTATATGTTAGGCTTATAAGGAACCCAAGTGTGACCTTTACAGTGCTCATGGTTGAGATAGAGAGAGAAAATGCACACATATGTAACCCATTTTGCTAATAATAATTTTTTTTTTCTGAAGGAGCTGAGTCACTATGGTCTAAACATGTTCTTCTTCTTCTTCTTTTTTTTTTTTTTGAGACAGAGTCTCACTCTGTACCCTGTGTAGACACCTGTGGTGTCACAGCTCACAACAACCTCAAACTCTTGAGCTTAAGAGTTCCTCTTGCCTCAGCCTTCCAAGTAACTGGAACTACAGGCGCCTAGTACAATGCTTGAATATTTTTAGTAGAGACAGTGTCTCAATCTTGCTTAGGCTGGTCTCGAACACCTGAGTGCAAGTAATCCACCAGCCTCAGCCTCTCGGAGTGCTAGGATTACAGGCGTGAGCCATCACACCTGGCCAAAAGGTTCTTCTGTGTCATCATCTACAAAAAATAATTATAGGGTGACACCTGTGGCTCAAAGGAGTAGGGCACCGGCCCTATATGCTGGAGGTGGCAGGTTCAAACCCAGCCCTGGCCAAAAACTGCAAAAAGAAAAAAAAAAAGACTATAACGATGACATGTTAGTCTGTTATGTTCTCCCCTCTAGCTTTTCCCCGTAAATATTCACAAATGTATTCCCAAGAAAGATCAGGAGGGAGGATATGATGTGACTGTGTGAACTGGTACAAATGCGTTGCCAGGCTAGAGATAGTCAGAAAAGCATCCCTTTGGTGGGGAAAGTGAGGGTAGGGAGAAGGGCTTTCACCCTGCCTGCCTGAGCCCACTAGGAAACAATGCTTCTCCTACTTACAGGACTCTGACTTACAGGACTAGGGCCCAGGAAAGACCAGTGAGTGAGTGAGTCCCTCAGTTAGTTGAGGAGCTCAGACTTCTATGGGAAGAGAATAAAACTGAGAACTGATTCCTTCTTGCCCACCTGTCCGAGCAGTTCAAGGAAATGGTGTGCACTTTCACATCTCTCTTCTCCCTGAGTCTTTGGACTTCACTTAAAACAAGGCTGCAGCTCGTGTCTGGCTTCCCATCAGTCAGGAGGTATATTCCTTCCAGGTCACGAAAGCTGAAAGCTTTCTGAAAGGGGACAGGAAGGTTGTCACATTGTCAGGCATGGGAGGAAGGGCTTACCCACAAGGACAAAAACCAATTGCCTGAAGGTGGTGCCTACTGTCCCCAAGGGATGTTACTAATTTGTTGTTCAGTAGGACTGAGAGACGCCCCCTTCAGCCTAAGACAGACCAGGCAGCTCCACTGAGGGTTAGGAGGAAAAACATGGCCCACTTCCTAGCTAGTCAACCTCAAGCAAGTCACTTAATCTCTCTGAGCTCTGTGTCTTCATCTATAAGGTGAGAACAACCAGAATCCCTTCCTTACTGGGTTGTTGGGAAGATGAAATGAAGTCACACTTTGTAAATCCTAAACATCATGTGATATCCATATAGGGGATGATGGTATTTGCTTTGCTTCAGGGTTGGGCTCAGTGGTGGAACTTGCCAACAATGCTTGCAAGATTGAGGTGCTTCCCTGAGCATTCAGGTGGGTCACCCATTGCATAGCCTCATGACATGTTGCATCTGTGGTCTCCACGAGAGTGTCCCGCCATGGCTGAAGGCCCTCTGCAAAGCTGAGCAGGTTAAAACTAGGGAGGAGGAAAGAAGAGGCAAGGGGCAGAGAGGGGGAGGAGAATGGTTAGAGCAGGCCAGTCTAGACTGAATTCACGGCAAGTCACCTTCATCAAGACTATTGGTACCTGTCATTGAATAGCCCTACTACGAGCCCTGTGGCCCCTTAGGGAGAAGGCTATGGGCCGCTTGAGGACTAGAGAAGCACACTGTCAAAAATAGGCGAAGACAGAAATGGATTTAAATGCTAGCTCAGGGTTCAGTACCTGTAGCACAGTGGTTATGGCGCCAGCCACATACACCGAGAATGGCAGGTTCGAACCTGGCCTGGCTCAGCTAAACAACAATAACAACTGCAACTACAACAAAAAAAATAGCCGGGCTTTGTGGTTAGTGCCTGTAGCCCCAGCTACTTGGGAAGCTGAGGTGAGAGAATCGCTTAAGCCCAAGAGTTTGAGGTTGCTGTGAGCTATGATGCCATGGCACTCGGCCCACGGTGACAGCTTGAGACTCTGTCTTAAATAAATAAATAAATATAAAAATAAAAAATAAATGCTAGTTCAGCTACTGACTGCTTATGGGATCTTGGGCAAATTACTTGACCTCTCTAACCCCTACCTTCCTTTTACTGAAAAATCAGAGATAATAATAGAATAATATGATATGCTGTGAAAATTGATGAAATCATGCACATAAAGCATTTGGCATACAGAAAGTACTTAATAAATGTTTACTCTTATTAAGACAAGAATCAGTCCCAGCCTGGGACCAGAGAACCTTCTGCCCCCTCAGAATCCTCCCTTCTGGATAGAGAAAAAAAACAATTTCTCCTACTTAAAAACCAAGTGCACAAAAATTAATTAAGTAAATAAATAAATAAAATATAGGCAGTCCCTAGGTTACGAATGAGATAAATTCTGTAGGTTTGTTCTTAAGTTGAATTTGTACGTAAGTTTGAACAGTTACATTTACCTATTACCTATAACAGCTTCCATTCCTAAGTGCAAGTGGCATGTAAAATGGATATTTGTAACTTGGGGATTGCCTGTAATCAAATTCAGCTGAAAGCCATGATTCAGGCTGCGTGGTAGTTCCATTGTTAGCTTGCGATTATTCCTGGGCCTGAGATGGATTTCTAAAAATTGTTCTCTTTCTGCTGTACAGCACAATACAATATTCTTCCCTGCTCAGATAAGCTACTTGGAAGAGCATTTTAGAGACCTCCAGGCCCAGTGGAACTGAAAGGTGAGGAGGGGTTTGGCCAGGGAAGCCCCAGGAGCTCCCCTTGGGTCTTCTGGAGCCCTGTCCCAGCCTCCTACCTGTTGCAGTGCTTCCGCAGCTGTTCCCAGATCAGCAGAATCAGTCCTATCTTCACCTGCTGCAGATAGGGGCCCATGGACCCTGACATGTCCAGTAGGATGCACACTTTGCTCTCTAGGATGGCACCAAACAGCCGGCGGCTCCCTGCTCCAAAACAGAAGGGGGCAGAGGCATGATGCAGTGAGGGGTCCCTCCTGCTGGGTGGTCTTCCTCACTGCAGCTGTCTTAGGTAGACAAAGTCTCAAAACGCTTGTTGCCTGCCTTATAGCTGAGCAGACATCACCCCGCTGGGAGATGGTCTTTGAGGTATTGTGGCAGGGTCAACTGTCCAAGGGCACAGCCAGCTGATGGTTTGGACCTCTGGCTTTGCCCACGATGATTTGCACAAGTTATTATAACCTCCCTGGGCTTGATTTTTCTCACTCCTAAATAGTGTTGCAAAATTGTCTGGGGCTGGAAAAGATGTGAGAGAGCATGGAGTCAACTGGTCTTAAGAAGTTAACTGAGCAATTGCTATGTGCCTAGCACCATGCAAAGTACTATGGTGAACAAGAGAGGGTCCCTGGCCTCATGAAGCTTATAGTCAGGAAAGAAAGAAAGATGTTAAATAATTACAGCTCTGCCCATGGTTAGGACAAAGGAGAGTCATGAAAGCAAATGAGGAGAAGTGAAGTTAGATGAATATGGGGCGGGGGGGGGGGGGATTAGGAAGCCAAGGGAGGATGAGCAGCAGTCAGCCAAGGCAGCTGGACAGAGGGAAAGGCCCTGAGGGTGGGGACACGACCATGGCATGTTGTGGGGCAGAGAAAAGCCCATGTGGGGAAGCAACAAGGCAGGACTAGAGAAACTCATGGAGAGAGGGGCAAGGGTGAAGCTGGAGAAGCTGTTAAAGGGTTTGGGCTCAGCCCCAGGGGAAAACCCAGAGGGCTGGGTACTTGGCAGGGTCACATGGGCTGGGAGAGGCAAAATCAGTACCTACTGCTCTGATCCACACTTCACTCGGGTAGCCTCTGGCCTGGCCCTAAACAGAGCTAAGACAGGGTAAAGCCAGACAAGCAGAAGGAGATGTGTTCAATGTTCTAGAAACAGTAGAAAAAACTGACAAACTGCTGAAAAATGGATCAGCAGCTCTCCAGGAAAAGGTGGACTGAGTTGGCTGGACCTGCCACCAGGGAGCCTGAGACTCATGTGGGCTGTTCTCTGGCAGTGCTTGTGCCAAAAGGAGAATAAGAGGGGAGGCTTCCTGAAGCAGAGGGGCTCCATGAGGACATTCAGCTAGCCAGTCAGCTGGCCAGGGGACCTCTCATCACAAATGGACGGGGTCCACCTTCGGAATCTGACAGTGGAAACATTGCAAGCCACCAAACTGAGTCTATTTTTATCTCCCAAATCTCTCTGATTCTGCCTACTTCATGTAAGTCCGTCACTGATGCCCTTTCTCAGCTCTCTTAATCTTTTACCCGGGCAAGACTGGGTCACCTTGATTCCACTCTGTGCCTTCAACAACTTATCTTCCATGCAGCAATCCAAGGGTTTAGTGCAGATGCTACCTTGATCACTCTCCCCTTTAAAATGGTTAGTGGTTTCCCACTGTTCCTAATCAGTAGCAAAATCTGTTTCATAGCCTTGTCCTTTCAGGATGGCATCACCCTTTGCTCTCCCTCGCTCTCAGCCATGCTGGCCCCCATCAGTCTTGGGACTTAGCATCTCCCTCTCTGCTCAAGGACACTTCAGCTCACACTTGCCCTGCCTCTCTTTATTTAGCGAAAATCTCTTTATTCTTTAGATTTCAACTCAAACATCACTTCCTTGGGGAAGCCTTCTCTGACCTTCCTGTCTAGGCCCACTGCCCCTTTTGAGGGCTTTCCAGAGCCATGCCCCCTTCTTCTTGCACTTGTCACAGTTCACGACTTTTGGGAGACTGTATGCGCCACAAGCTCAGGGGCATGGTGGGTTTTCCTTCCACCCTTTCCCCAGCACCTAGCAAGAGAACACCCTCACTGAATAAGGAACAAATGAATGGATGAAGCATCCCTGGGGTAAGTTCTGGAGTACTAGATAGCGTTCAGGTATGCACCTGTACATGAGGCATGGGACTCCTACTATGACAGAAGTAGCCAGATCTCTGGTCGTCACACCCTCTCCAGGGCTGAGTGTGACCTGGGAATGGGGAGAGGCTCAGACCCACTTTGCCCTCTGACCTGTGACTGCACATGCAGCCCCTGGCAGAGACTTTGGACTCTGCTGTCATCACTCCACCCACTACCCATAGACTGTTTATACCAGGTCCTACTGCAGAGGATTGGACCTAATCCATTTGCACAGGTCCTGTGTGGCCCACACAAGGCCGCCTGTAGGGTCTTTTAATGACTCCCTCTTGCCTACTTTCTATTGTCCCAGGAAACTTCCAGGCCCTGAAGCCTAAATCTCCTCCTTATTTGGATCTAGATGTCTGCCCAGCCTCTTGGATTTGATGCTTCAGACTGTTTCTATTTCCCCGGCTTTGACTCTGGGATGAGAGCCTGGCTCTCCCCACCCAGCCCTATCTCTTTGCCTCTTCCAGAATGCCTCAATGCTCTTTGTAAAGAAGAATGGAGGCTTCTTCTCTGTCAGGACCTTCCTGTCTCTACTGCCATGGGCTGGTTCTGTGAGGCCAGGTCAGTGCCAAGGTAAGCTTCTCAAAGGTGAACACCTTGTCACGTGCAAGAAGACAAGGTATGGATGTGGCCTTACCGAGAGGCCTTGTCAGGCACACATCCTCTCAGGGGCCCTTTGGACCCTTCACCCTGTCATCTAGCACCTGCTGACCTCTGAACCCAGAGGCCATATTGTACCCAAATGATGTTCCTGGCTTAATCCCCTGACCTGACGGTCCACAAGGGCCTGGCCTTTGAAGGACATACCCTGGGCCCCTGGGGTGGACCTTCCACTTCTTTGTGCCCTGCCACCCTCCAGGACAGTGGGCAGGCTCACCAGACAGCAGCCACTGCAGCCTCTGCACATAGCGCCTCATCACCTTCTCCATGCACGTGATGTACACCTCCATGTCCCTGGGTGTCCACTGAATGTGTCTCACCACCCCCTGGAGTGAGGCAAATGAAGGCAAAAACACCCCATCAGCTGTCTCTGCATATCGCCATCACCCCTTAAGACAGTTTATTCCATGTGGTTCACAATTCCCAAAACATCTGTTAAGCATATGTTTTTGTTTATTTAAAAGCCTTTTTTTCTTTTATTGAACTAGTTGATTTATGGTTTTGCAAAGGAGTAGAGGCATGAGGATGATGGTTTTGTGGCAAAGGCAGTCACTGTAGTATTATGAAAACATAACATCTCTAAACTGTAAAATAGGAAATGTAAAATAGCCCTGAGTGGTGGTGTGAGAGGCCCATAAACTTCAAACCAAAAGATGACTTCAGATGGAGAGGGGGCAGCATGCAAGAATGACCATAAGTTCTTTCAGTGAATCATTTTAAATTTCATGGCTTTATTTATTTATTTTTTGGAGACAGAGTTTCACTTTGTCATCCTTGATAGAATGCTGAGGTGTCATAGCTCATAGCAACCTCTTGGGCTCAAGTGATCCTCTTGCCTCAGCTTCCCAAGTAACTGTGACTACAGGTGCCCACCACAATGCCCAGCTATTTTTAGAGATGGGGTCTTGCTCTGGCTCAGGCTGGTCTGGAACCTGTGAGCTTAGGCAATCCATCCACTTCAGCCTCCCAAGTGCTGGGATTACAGGCGTAAGTCACTGTGCCCGGCCTTCATGGCTATTTTTAGTTTCCCCAATCTTGATAACACAGTATAAAAAGGCAAAGATGTAAATGATTAGATTTTCATTTTGTACTAAAATCACCTGTTCCATTGTTTCTCAAAACAATGAGAAAAACATTACCCCCAGGGTGGCGCCTGTGGCTCAGTGGGTAGGGCACCGGCCCTATATACCAGGGCTGGTGGGTTCAAACCCAGCCCCAGCCAAACTGCAACAACAACCCCCCCCCAAAAAATAGCCGGGCATTGGGGTGGGCACCTGTAGTCCCAGCTACTTGGGAGGCTGAGGCAAGAGAATCGCCTAAGCCCAGGAGTTGGAGTTGCTGTGAGCTGTGATGCCACAGCACTCTACTGAGGGCAATAAAGTGAGACTCCGTCTAAGAATAAAAAATGACCCCAAATTCGAGAGTAGAGAGGAGAACCACCTCACTTTCTACCATATCCCCCGTTTGCTGCCATCCTAATACTGGTACAGACTCGGTACAGACTGGTACCGACTTCTTAGGGGTGAGTGCAAAGCCACTGCCCTATATGCTGAGCAACTGTTTCTAATTCTCCCTCTAAGAGACAATCTAATTCTGGAGTATTATCTCAGGCCTCTAGGGGGTTGGCTTTTCTAACAGGATTCTCAAAGTGCATTGCTCTTTGCCACTTGCGGCTGAGAAGAGGCAGGAGTTGGGGAGAAGGACGAGGACTGTGACTTACGTTGATTTCTATGCTGGGGAAGACACTGCAGTACTTGGGAGACGTTGACTTTTGACGAGTACAGATGGGGCCGAGGCACCTGGAGATTTCTAGCTTCAGTTTCCTCAGCCCATAATTTGCTACCCACTTTGGAATAAAGGAAAGAACTGTTATCTTAAGTAATTCAGGCTTAATTGAATGACTGACTTTTTTTTTTTCCCCAAGGTGGTGTCTTGCTCTGTGGCTTAGGCTGCTGTGCAGTGGTGTCATCATGGTTCACTGCAGCCTCAAGCTCCTGGGCTCAGGTGACCTTCCCATCTCAGCCTCCCAAAGTGCTGGGATTATAGATGTGAGCCACAATACCTGACCTGGATTATTTAGTAAAATGTTTGGCCAGGAGTTCAAGACCAGCCTGGACAACACAGTGAGATCCCATCTCTATAAAAATTTAAAGAAGTAGCTGGGCATGGTTGCCTGTGGTCCTAGCTACCTGGGAGGCTGAGCTAAGCAGGTTCAGAGAAATCAGAACATAGCATCCAGGACTGGCACAATCAGAGCCAAGCTCAAGCTTTCCTTAAGTAGTTATAGGAAGACAGATATTCAATCTTCTTTATATGAACAAGAAGGGAAATTTCTGTTGCTTGCAACCAGGAAGATCTAACACCACTAACCACTTAACACAAAATATACTTTAATCATTACGTCAGTCTCATTAGTAGATGCAATTGTCTTCATTTTAGAAACAAAGACATTGAGTGTAGCTAAGTGACTTGCCCTAGGAAGCAGCTTTCCCTGATGCAGTTAGAAAACATCAGACCCAATGATGGGAAAGGGGAGGGGGGAGGGGAGGGGGAGGATGGGTGAAGAGAATGATAGTGTGGGGATCATGCCTATAGTTTATCCTGTTTGGGTACAGGTGAATTTGTCTGAAGGTTGAATATAAATGTCTTAACATAACAATTATGAGAAAGACATGATGGCTATGTTGGCCACCTGGATGAGAGTTTTCCAAACTGTATATAGAAGTAACACACTGTATCCTATGAGAGAATTAATGTACACAATTAAGATCTAATAAAGAAAAACAAAGAAAAAAAAAAAAGAAAACATCAGACCCAGATTTTGAATTTAGGGCTATTTAAATCCTACCCCATCTGCCATAGTAAGCATTCTTTTTAGGTTTGTCCTTATTTCCAAGCATACCCACCTTCCTAGGAGTAATGGTTGGTGAAAGGAATTACTGTATTGCTTAAGGGGCATGTGCCAGTGCTGACTGCTTAGTACCTCTTGGCTTGAGCAAGCTGTATCCTTTCTGGGCAACTCAATAGAAGAACTAGTCCTTCTCAAGGCCCCTCCTTGAGGGTACTTCTTGTACACTGATCCTAGGATAAACAGACAGAGGTCACTGCTATAGTTTGGATGTTTAAAAACCTCATATTAGAATCTGATCTGCAGTGTTAGAGGTGAGACCTACTTGGAGGTATTTGGGTAGGTTGTAGGGCAGATCCCTCATGAATTGATTAACGCCCTGGTTGGTGGAGGTAGGTGTGGGAATGAGTGAGTTCCATTAGTTTCCAGGACAGCTAGTTGTTAAAAAGAGCCTGGCACCTGCCCACTCAGTTTCTTGCTTCCCTTCTCACCCTGTGATCTCTGTACACACCAGCTCCTCTGTCTCCCACTGTGAGTGGAAGCAGACCAAGGCTTTCACCAGATGCCAGTCTTTTAGCCAGCACAACTATAAGCCAAATAAACTTCTCTTCTTTAAAAAATTACCCAGACCCAGGTATTCCTTTGCAGCAACTGCAAACAGACCAAGACCTAGTGCCCCTCTCTCCCCTCCCCCTCCCTAGCTACTCCATTCCACAGGTCAATTTCTCTGTCAATCAAGTCAGATGTAAAATTCTTTAGGGCCCACT
Organism: Galago senegalensis; assembly: GCA_963575145.1. Taxonomy (NCBI): domain Eukaryota; kingdom Metazoa; phylum Chordata; class Mammalia; order Primates; family Galagidae; genus Galago; species Galago senegalensis. Next base: position 29,932 of record CAUYTI010004258.1, on the reverse strand, counting down.
TGGTGAGAGGTAGAAAGGGAGGCTATTAAGTGTTTAGGAACTGCTACCTAGCACTGAATTGTTTCAGGGATCTTTGTCCTTTACCAGCAGTCGATCAGGCTGGCTTTGGGAAGTTATCTCCACCCTCTTCCCAATCTGCCTCAAACTAAGGAAACTGCCCTTGGTGGATGCAGCCAGAGTTCCCAGGACCACAGAGGTTTCATTTTCAAAGTAGACTTTCCTCATTCTCTGGTTAGCTCCAAGATTGCGTGTGTCCATTTCCTTGGGCTGGGAGAACGGAGCTGTGTGAGGACAGCCTTGCTGCAGAGGCACTGCTGCCCGTGTCCTGGGACAGCAGGAGAGGTCCCAATCCCAGGGGGCATGCTGCTCCTAAATAGTTCCCACAGGGAAAAGAGCACTTGCACAGCCTCCAGCTTACCCACTTTGTTCCCTGTGTCTGTGTAGAACAACGATAGAGCTGTCTCTGCTTCCCGGGACTTGGTCTTCTTTCTCTTTTCTGTTACATCTTTCACTGGCTGGGCTGCAGCTAGAGGACATTGGGCTTCCAGTGAGTTTATGTGATAAAGCTGCCCAGCCTGGCTTAGAGACTTCTCAACTTTAGCTAGGAAGTTGGGGCTCCAGGACAGCTTTGAGGCATCTAGGTCCTCTGGTCTGATCAGCCAGAGCCAGAGCTTCCATGTACCAAGGCCAGGTGTGGTGCTAAGTCCTGGCTACTCCACCCTGTTTTACTCCCACACCTCCTACCTGCAGATGAGAAAAGCAGAACTCAGAGCTGGTTAGAACCAGAGCATTGATCTTCCCATCCCACCCCAGTCTTGCGGACTCCAGAACTCAGCTCTGAGCCACTCTGCCATATCTTTGACATTAGAAATAGGATATATGATTTTAGGTCCTGCCTTCTCTCCCTCATTTCACAGAGTCTTGCTTTGTCACTGAGGCTAGAGTTTAGTGGTGTCATCATAGCTCACAGCAGCCTCAAACTCTTGGGCTCAATTGATCCTCTTGCCTCAACCTCCCGAGTAGCTGGGATGACAGCCACATGCCACCACACCTGGCAAATTTTTCTATTTTTAGTAGAGATGGGGTCTCAATATATTGCCCAGCTCCTGGTTTCAAGTTATCAGCCAATAGCTGAGTACTTTCATAAAAATTGTGGTGGCTCACACCTGTAATCCCAGCACTTGGAAGGCCGAAGTGGGTGGATTGCCTGAGCTCATAGGTTTGAGACCAGCCTGAGCCAGAGAAAGACCCCATCTTTAAAAATAGCAGGGTATTGTGGCAGGAGCCTGTAGTCCCAGCTACTTGGGAGGCTTAGAGAAGTGGATTTTGAACCCAAGAGTTTGAGGTTGCTGCGGGCTAAGACACCACAGCACTCTACCAAGGGTGACTAAGTGAAACTCTGTCTAAAAAAAAAAATAATCGTGATGCCTGTGACAACATTATCCATATGTCACCTCACTAAGCCTTTATCAGCGAGATGGGGAGCTGATAGAGCTCTGCTACACAGGACTGATTGTTATAGGCTTTACTTGGGATAGTCTTACAGATAGGCTGGCACACAATCATGGATAATTCTTAACACTGTAACTATGCATCCATGCCTTAGCTCTGCCCATGCCACCCCTTCACCCTGCCTGACTATGGCCATGCCTTACCTGGTGAAGTGCCCACTTTGCCACCAAGTAGATGCCATTTCAGAGCCTTTGAGGGGGGACTCTTCTCTCTGTTGGAGTCATCTTTAATGTTCTAGAAAACAGGCCATCTTTGTCATCAGAGCCCTGCTCTCTGTGGCAGGCAGTACCCCACTCACCCCAACCTCACTCTGTCAATCAAGAACTTATGTAGGGAGGAGCCTAAGGGAGAGGACTCCTCAGACCTGTGTGGCCCATCTCCTGCAGCAGGTTCAGAGGGGACTCTGGGTTTTGAGGTGGAAAGTGTGTGCACATGTGCGTGCATGTGTATATGGGTGTGCATAGCATGAGACTAAGAGAGAACTAGGAGAGCTGTGGGGGTTTGCCAGAACTTTCTGCACCAGCTGTCTGACCCTTTTACTACTGGTTTGGTATGTCAGGGCTTCCATCATGTCCAACAACTCTTCAGGTAACTTCTGTGCCCTGTTGGGCACCTCAGTTTTAAGGGAGAGGTTCCTTTATTTCTGGGTATAACTGGAATATGGTAATAGTCAAAGGCATCCAGGGTCCTGCACTGGCTAAGGAGATCTCTGGGTGAGCTGCCATAATAGAGACCCAAAACTGGCATACTTGGAGCATCCAGCCATGAGAGGCCCTGCCTGGAACAGCCTAAGCTTCCTCGTAATGGGTCAGCTCAGCAACCAGCTCAGCAAAAGAGCCAGAGCCTGAGATTGAGAAGGCAGGAGAGGGTGATGGGCATGGGCTGGATTCCCAAATCTGGAGTTCTTTGAATGGGGGCAGTGCTGGTACGCACAGCATCCCCTAGAAATGCAGCCCTTATCCTGGCTGGGATAGTTTTCCTCATTTTGAAAATGTGTTGTGTTCACAAGGGCCTGTCATCCAGTGGAATGCTGAAGAGCTCACAGGATTCAGTGCCCCTTCAACCACAAGTACAGCTGTGTCCAGAGTCTTTCCTCTGGAGGCCCCTCTGACCACTGAGGTGAGATGGGTATTACATGCAGGACAGATGTGTCAGGCCCTGGATGGGGAGAAGCCCCAGTAGGCAAAGGTCACTCTCAGGCTTCAGTCAGGCCCCTGCTAAGCCCTGGGCAGCAGCAAGAATCTATTAGAGACCCTAATTCCTTTTCCCTGAAAGACCGTCTATAGTGAGGTAGCAGCTGTGACAGTGGCTGTCAATTCCACAGTCCTTGGTACTAGGCTGGGGATGATGCTAGGATAGGCAGGCAGAGCCAAAGGCGGGGAGGGGCATCCATAGGAGCCCCCAGAGCTGAAAAGCAGGTCCCTTAGGGGAGTTTCTCCCCTAGGGGCTAGGGTGAAGGGTATCCATGGGACACTCACCATGGAAAATAGTCCCATCCCCACTGGCCCTGGGCTTGGGGGCCTGGCCCAGACATCTTAAGACCCAGGAACGACCAGGAGCCAAAGTGGAAACCAAACACTTTGTGTGTTATTAGGGAGGGGAGTCAAACCATTCTGGCCACTGAGGGGGTCGCGGGCTTGGTAAAACAGAGCTTCTTGGGCTGGCTTCTCTGCAGGAGCATCTTTGACTTTTCCTTCTGAAGGGCTGCACTTCCCTGTTTTCTTCCTGACTGGTTCTTCAAGGAGGCCACTAGTAAGGCACACTGCAATGGGATTGGAGGGTCAGCAGCACCCTTGCCACTGCAGCCAGCCAGACAGACATGCACATACCACCTACACAGCAGGAGTGCCTGGGTCTACTGGAACCCATGGCACCCCTGGACTTTTCTTTTTGTCTCTAGAACACCACCTGGGGTGACAGTGCTGTGGATCAGTCCTACTAACTGTAAGCCCCAGGTGTAGAGGTCTTGGGAAATATCCAGGCACAGGGCTAGTTAATATCATGCTAATAAGAACATTCCAGCTTGGCTGGTAGGGAGGTGCTACCTTACCCCCATTTCTTTTTTCTTTTTGAGACAGAGTCTCACTATGTTACCCTCAGTAGAGTGAATTGGTGTCACAGCTCACAGCAACCTCAAACTCCTGGGCTCAAGCGATTCTCCTGCTTTAGCCTCCCAAGTAGCTGGGACTATAGGTGCCTGCCACAATGCCTGGCTATTTTTTGTTGCAGTTGTCATTGTTGTTTAGCTGGCCCAGGCTGGGTTCAAACCCACCACCCTTGGTGTATGTGGCTGGCGCCATAACCACTGTGCTACGGGTGTCGACCTCCTTATCCCCATTTTACAGATGATAAAACCAAAGGTTTGGGAGCTTAAGGTTCTTGTATAAGGTAATACTACTAGTATGTAAAGAGGCTTTAATTCAAACCCGGGTAGGGCTAGTTCAAAGCCAGCGCTCCTTCTGTTGTAAGACACTGTAGTCTGCAGGTGTGCTGTCAGCTGACTGTATGCCATGGCAGACTCCAGATGTGGGTGCAGTAATGGTGTAATATTGGATTCCTTTTGCCTACAAATTTCTCAACTGCCTGCAAGGTCCTCCTCCAGTAATTATTCTAAGGGAAAGCACTGGACAGCGTTACTCAAAAGTAAAGAAGCATCCTAAGAAAGGATGGATTAAGCCATTACTGCCCATTCACACCTTATAAATGAGTTGTTAAGACCAGGGAATGGGACTGGCATGCACCTGAGAAGAGAGATTTTAAAAAGCGTCAAAGGGGCTCAGTGTCCATAGCACAGTGGTTACAGCGCCTGCCATATACACGGAGGGTGGTGGGTTTGAACCTAGCCCAGGGCCAGCTAAACAACTGCAACAACAACAACAACAACAACAACAACAAAAATAGCCTGGCATTGTGGTGGGTGCTTGTAGTCCCAGCTACTTGGGAGGCTGAGACAAGAGAATCACTTAAGCCCAAGAGTTGGAAGTTGCTGTGGGCCGTGATGCTACGGCACTCTACCGAGGGCGACATAGTGAGACTCTGTCTCAAAAAATAAATAAAAAGCATCAAAGGGCCCTGGTGTCAGGAAGACAGCTCAGGCAGGGCCAGGGGAGCCATAAATCTGCCCATCCAGTGGCCACAGAGGAAAAAAACATGGACATGTGTCCCTGCCACAGTCCATTCGAGGAGGCGAGTCCCTCTGCAAATGGTGAATCGGAGAAGAGTCCTGCACGACGCCTCCCCTGCCTGGGCCACATGGCCCCTACATACTCTCTGTCTACCACCATGGTTTAAACTGCCCCAAATCTCTATCTGCAGCCGTATATTTTCCTACCTGTTTATGGGATACCTTCACTTAGTATTGCAAAGCCCCATAATCCTTTGTCCCAAGCCCTCCTGCCCTGAACTCCCCATGGGCTCTTTTCCTGTTTGGGACTCTTCTCCACACCTGAGGCCTATGGCACCACAGCCTACCGAGTTCCCCAGGGAGGAACATGGCCGTTACTCTGGATTTCTTCTTCTTCCTCACTCTGCACAGTTGGTTAAAAGTTTGGTCAATTCTTTCCTAAATGTTCTCATGTTTGCTCCCTTATTCCCATTCTCATTGCTCCCAACATGATCCAACCCCTTCTAACTGCAACTTGTACTGCTCAGCTCCCCTCTTTGAGGAAGTAACATGTTAGTGAAGCCAGAAAAGTGGTCTGCAAGATGGAGTCTGAGAAGCTAAGTTGAAGCAGTACAGCTGACCCAGTCTGCTCAGCCCTCATGATTATGTAGTTGAGATTTCTTCATGACTGTGAGGATGTTTATCTCAGGAGACTCTGAGGAGGTAGTCACACATAGACAATAGATGTTATGATAGTGGAGATTAAAGGTTACTTTGATGACATGGTGTTTTCTCTGATTATTCCCTTAGAAAATTTTTAAAAAATGAAAATAGCCTTTCTGTTGTTTAAACATTTTGCATTGTTAGGCTAGAGACTAACATATTATTTCCTATTAGATAGTTAAAATTTTCAGGTTGGTATCCTTGTATTTCATTTATAAAAGTTATTAGAATTGTAACTGAGGCAGAACAGAATTGAGAGCTCTCACTGTTCTGCAGAATCACTGGCCTTCTGACAAATAAAGCTTGTTTGGACCTAACCCCCGTCATCTTGAATTCTAAGCAGCAAGCCACAGAAGATCTGAGGTGGGGGATGGCGGGCAGAGGAAACAGCAGACGTAAAGTCCCAGAGTTTAGGAATGAGCTTGATGTGTTCAAGGAACTCAAAGGAGGCCAGATGTTACAGCATCTAGACCTAAAACCAGTGACTGATAGGAAATACTCATGGTTGAACTGAAGCCTTGGGTGGCAGTGGATCAGGCCACAAAGAGTAAAATTGAGGTGGGATGAGTTGTGTCTGTTCAAAAGATAGGCTGAAATCTGAAGCCCCAGGACCCATAAATGTGACCTTACTTGGAAATAGGGTCTTTGCAGGTATAATTAAGATGTAAATTAAGATGAGGACATATTAGAGTAAAATGAGCCCTTACTCTAATATGACTAGTTTCCTTGTAAGAGGAGAAGAGATACACACACACAGAGAAGGAAGATAACCATGTGAAGACAAAGGCACGGACTGAAATTATTCTGCCACAAACTAAGGAACATTCAAGCATTGCTGACGACAAAGACCCTTCCTTGACCAAATTTATTGGCTTCTCCGAGCCTCCTTTTCAAGAAGACCTTGACCTGTTGAAGCCAGTTGTAGCAAAGAATCCTAAGCTAAGTCATGTTAGTGAGCCCCACCCCACCCTTGATATCTGACCAAATTCTTCATCTCCCACCTTGATACCTAGGTCCCGGCCAGCCCGTAGCAAGAATTCCCTACCTATGATATCTAAGCAAGTTCCTCTTAGTAATTTTCCATCCACTGACTCTGCTCATTGGCTTATCAATCCTCATTGACCTTTGCAATTCTCAGAGTTGAGTTTAATCTCTCTCCCTTATTGCCATAGTCTTAAATAAAGTCTTCTTTACCATTTTAAATGAGTGCTTAGTGCCATTTAACAAAACAAACAACCCACCCCTCCCACCAAAATAAACAAACAAACACCAGCTACCACTAGAAGGAAGGACTCTCCCTAGGGCCTTCAGAGGTAGTATGGACCTGCTGATACCTTGATTCTAGACTTCTAGCCTCCAGAAGTATGAGAGAAAAAATATCTACCCTAAGCAACCACAGGAAATGAATACGGGAGCCAGTGTAGTCCTTTGGTCCATGCCCAAGGCATACCTTTTGGGAGTAGTTGAAAGCCTTCTCCATCTCAGACATGATGGCATTGATGTCATCACTCTCATAAATGCCTGGAAGCAAAGCATATTGTAAGCATGGGAAGGAAGTGTGGATCCTGGCAAGTGTCCACATCTGGATGCACCTGTGGATGTGACTGGAGCTTGAGGGACAGGGTGGAGCCTTAAGGGACTGAGCTGGTTTGCCCCCTCCCTTAGCCGGTGGTGAAGGGGATGGGCAGATATGGTGTGATCACCTACAGTGAGGCTGGCCTTGCAACCCAGGGCCACAAGAAAAGCAGGTCAGGGGCAGCGCCTGTGGCTCAGGGGATAGGTGCCGGCCCCATATACCGAGGGTGGTGGGTTCAAACCCAGCCCCGGCCAAACTGCAACAAAAAGTGGCCAGACGTTGTTGTGGTGGGCGCCTGTAGTCCCAGCTACTCAGCAGGCTGAGGCAAGAGAATCGCTTAGGCCCAGGAGTTGGAGGTTGTTGTGAGCAGTGTGATGCCACGACACTCTACCGAGGGCAATAAAGTGAGACTCTGTCTCTACCCCCCTCCCCCCAAATCAATAAAAGTAATATTAAAAAAAAAAAAAAGCAGGTCAGGTGCAAAGGTCTTGCCACTCAAGTGAATGAAAGAACCTACCTTGGAATTTTTATAATAGGTAATGTCTACAGTGAACATCAAGGTCTCATTTGAGAGAGGCTAGAGTATAATGGCTACAAAGACAGACTCTAAGGCTGGGCTGCCTGGATTCAACTCCCATTTCCAATACTTAACTACCTGTGTTCTCTTGAGCTCTGTGTCCCAGCTTCTCTATCTGTCAAATGGGGATAATAATCACCTACTTCAGAGGATTATTGTGAGGAACAAATTATAATATACCCCAAATCAAACTCAAAAATCTAAAATCTGAAATGCTTCTAAATCTGAAACTTTTTGAGCACCAACATGATGCTCAAAGGAAATACGCTCACTAGAGCATTTTATATTTTAGACTTTCAGATTTGGGATGTTCAACCTGTTAAGTATTCCAAAATCTGAAAACATCTGCAATCTAAAACGCTTCTGGTCCCAAGCATGTAGGGTAGGAATATCCAACCTGTATCTGTGAAATGCTTAGAACTGTGTCTGGCATGTAATAGCTGTTCTGTGCTATTATTAGTGACGATTACCAATAATTTAAATGTACACACCTAGTACTTTTGAGAAAAGAAAGAGCTGGGAAACAGGGCCCAGAGTTCAACCACTAACTTTGTAACCACAGGCACATTGCATCCCTGGAAGTTACTCCATTTATCAGTCAGAGAGGCTGGAATGCACTCGACAGGGTGGGAACCTTCTGATTTCAAGATTGTTCCTTTTTAAGCATCAAAGGAAGCAAGAAAAGCTTCATCTTTCTCTGCTGCATCCCCTTTTTATTTTGCAGCGTTTGGCTGGGGCCAGGTTTGAACCCGCCACCTCTGGTATATGGGGCCGGTGCCCTACTCCTTTAAGCTGCAGGCGCCACCCTGCACCCCTTTTTAATAAAAGGATTATTCCGTAAGTATGGGCAAAGGACCTAGAAGGCCACATGTAGTGTTAAGGATGCCGGTTCCCCACCCCTGCAGGCCCCAGTCACTCCCATATCACTGTCATGGTTTATATCTTGTCTGCATACCCTTTAAACCATTATTTACTTCAGATATGTATTTTAATCTATTCACTTTTTGTTTACTTAAAAAAAATCATGCACTGATTAATGATGGAGACATGGTCTGAGAAATGCACCATTAGTGATTTCACTGTGTGACCATCACAGAGCACACTTAGATGAACCTGGATGGCCTAGTGTACTACATACTGAAGCTGTATCGTATAGTCTAGAGCTCCTGGGCTACAAAACAGCACAGCCTGTTACTGTGCTGAATACGGTAGGTAACTGTAACACAGTGCTAAGTATTTGTGTAGTGAAGCAAATCTAAACATAGAAAAGGTACAGTACCAATATGGTATTATAATCTCAAAGGACTACTGCTGTATATATATTCAGTCCATCATTGACTGAAATATCAGTGTGTGATGCATGACTGTGTATTTAAAGCAGAAGATTTAGGCCACTGCTGACAGTGGAAAAGCCAGTATTTTTCTAGGAATGATAAAATAAGCATATAACTGTCATGATAAAAAAATGTTGCTGCATCCACCATTTACAGCTATCTTGCCAGCCACCTGTTGTGAACATACTACCCTTTGGGAAACATTAATCTAAGGGATCGTTAGGGTACCTTCTAGTTCTGACATTCTAAAATACCTTTTTTTTTTTTTTTGGAGACAGGGTCATACTCTGTCACCCTGGCTAGATGCAATGGTGAGATTATAGCTCACAGCAACCTCAAATTCTTGGGCTCAGCCTCCTGAGTAGCTGGGACTACAGGCTAATACCCAGCTAATTTTTGTATTTTTTGTAGAGATGGGGTCTTGCTCTTGCTCAGGCTGTTTTTTCTTTTGTTTGTTTGCTTGCTTTTTGAAAATTTACCATTTGAAATGGACTCCCACTCCACTGTCCCAGGCTAGAGTGCCCTGGCATCAGCCTAACTCACAGCAACCTCAAACTCCTGAGCTCAAGTGATCCTCCACTGCATCAGTCTCCCGAGTAGCTGGGAATACAGGTAACTACCACAGTGCCCAGCTAGTTTTTCTATTTTCAGTAGAAACAGAGTTTTGCTCTTGCAAAAGAGCAGGAGGCTGGTCTCAAACTCCTCAGCGCAAGGGATCCTACAACACCTGGCTATTTTTTTGGTTGCAGTTGTCATTGTTGTTTAGCAGGCCCAAGTCGGGCTCGAACCTGCCAGCTTCAGTGTATATGGCCGGTGCCCTACTCACTGAGCTATGGGTGCCGAGCCAGTAATTTTATATTTTAAAATGTAATTTTCACATGACACTTCTTGGGAATGCCTCTGTGTTATAAGGGAGCTCTGCTGGTGCTGAGACCACTATCTGGAAAGAGAGGGGTGAAGGGACCACTCACACACCTGTTTCTCCAAACCAGTGGAAGCGGCCACCAGCAGCCCGGGTGACCTCCCTGTAGGCAGCGGCTGTGTCAGTGCGGTTGGCATAGCAGGCTGGGGGCATGGTGTCCATTGGTGGCTCACCCACGTAGAAGAGACACACATTCAGCCGGAGGTCACAGCCCCCACTGACCTCGGCCATGTAGGAGCTGAGTATGGGCTGTGAGGGGAGAGAAGGCAAGGGGCCCACAGCTGAGGGCCATGAAGCTTCTGGGCTCCGGTTGATCCAGCTTAATCATATTTTCTGAGGGCCTATAGTGTGCTTGCACTAGAACTTGGCACCAAGAGGACATAAACAGCTTGATAGGGTGTGGCGGGGGAACTGGACCTGAAAGCCTGGTTACACCAAGGCTGTGTTGTAGACCAGCAGTATTGACACCCCTTGAGAGCCTGTTCGAAATGCAGACTCTCAGGCCCCACCCCAGACCTACTGGACCAGGGTCTACATTTTCACAACATTCCCAGATGCTTGTCTGTACATTACAGTTTGGGCAGGGCTGGTATAGAAGATCATGCTGGACAAAATATTGGTGTCCCTGCCAAGGGAAGATGGATTGGTTGCAAAGGATGAGAGACACCCAGGATATGGTCTACCTACCATGTCCTGGTCAGGGATGCCCCCTGTGAAGAGGTAGATGCCCTGTGATTGGTGCTTGTCTTTGTCCTTGAAGTCCACTTCTACAGCTTTCCGCAGGGCTCCCAGGACGTTCCTGCTGCCCCAACACTGTAGGCTCAGGGCCCACCTGGGGAGGCAAGGACAGGTGTCCTGAAGGAGGACCCCAGGAGCAGTGGGCAGAAGGCAGCTATTTTGCAATATCTGCCCGTGGCTGTGTGAGGACAGAGACGCTAGAGAGCTGCTTGGTGCTGAAGAGGGGAATGGAGAACATAACACCCTCCAGGCTGCCTTTGGACGCCGCAGCAGTATCTCTCCCTGTCACCTACCGCCAGGCACTCTGTAAATTGTCGTGGCTCACAGGAACCATCTCAGGCCTCCAGCTTTTGACTGTGCTTCCAAACCTTTGAAGAAGCAAAGAGGGCTTGTTATAGGCAGGGGCCATGTGCATGCTGCAGCCCAGCTCTGTGGATTTTGCAGGCTTTAGGGGTGCAAAATTCTGATGACTCCCCTAAAATGTTAGGATGCCACTGAGCGAGCCATGAACCTTCCTTGCTGATTATAACATGTCCCAGCACATGCGTTGGGCTCCACCTGTGTCTCCCTTCTAAACTCCCCGAGCACAGCTCCCCTCATATTTGACAGCACATTACCTCTCCATTCACACTATAATTCCTTTTCTAAAAAATATACATCATCTAATTTTCCTTATAAGACAAGAATTTCTTTTTTGAGACAGAGTGTCACTTTCTCACCCTTGGTAGAGTGCTGAGGTGTCGTAGCTCACAGCAACCTCAAACTCTTGAGCAATTCTCTTGTCTCAGCCTCCCTGGTAGCTGGTACTACAGGTGCCTGCCACAACACCTGCCTATTTTTTAGAGACAGGGGTCTTGCTCTTGCTCAGGCTGGTCTTGAACTCCTGATCTGAGGCAATATGCCCATCTCGGCCTCCCAGAGTGCTAGGGTTACAGGTGTGATCCACCATGCCCAATTATATAAGACAGAATGAAGAACTTTGAGAAGAGGATTTATCCCCTTCATCAAGGAAAAGAGGTCCTGTCTCTAATCTATGAGTAATTCCTCCATGGGGTCTCCAGACCTCACCATTGATACTCTCTTCTGAGAATACCCCACAATTACCCCCTCACATACACACATCCCCAGCTTTCCTTTGCTTCCCTCTCCCTAGTTGCTTTTCTACATGTTTAAGCCTCTGCCTTCTTAAAAATAATTCCTCCCTCCCCCTGGAAGTTCTCTTCGAGCAACTTCTCTCTCCTTCTTTTCCCTTTATGGACGTACTCCCAGGAAAAATAGTGTACCAGTCCCTCTTCTACCAGTCCCTCCTTGGCCCTCTGCAGTTAAGCCTCCCCCGAGGTGTCCTGGCAAATATTAACACTGACCTGCCTTCCCACCACCAGTGGAAATATCTCTATTATAGCCAGATTTTAAATCCTCTCTTGAAGTTGGACAAAAATTCTAGCAGTGTACAGAATATGGAAATTCCTCCAATTTTATTGCTTCTTTCTCCAATTTCTGTTACTTCTATGATCTATGTTCCCTCGGAGTTAAACAAAATGTATAGGTAAATATATATTTATAGAAATGGAACTATAGGCCAGGCACTTATAAGTGCTTCACACTTATAATTCTAGCATTCTGGGAGGCCGAGGCAGGAGAATCCCTTGAGCTCAAGAGTTTAAGGTCAGCCTGAATAAGAGTAAGATCCCATCTCTACTAAAAATAGAAAAATTAGCCAGGTGTTATGGTTGGTGCCTGTAGTCCCAGCTAATCAGGAGGCTGAGCCAGGAGGATCACTTGAACCCAGGAGTTTGAGATTGCTATGAGCTAGGCTTACACCAGGGTACTCGGCCTGGAGGAACAGGGTGTGACTCTATTTTAGGAAAAAAAAAAAAAAAGAAAGAAAGAAATAGAATTACATAATATGCACTATTTATAACCTGCTTATTTCCAGTCCTTTGGACTTACTGTAGACATTTTGCTATACACACTCAAATCAATCTCCTTCATTCTTTTGTTTTTTTACTTCTTTTTTCTTTTTTTGAGGCAATCTCACTATGTCATCCTTGGTAGAGTGCTGTGGTGTCACAGCTCACAGCAACTTCAAACTCATGGGCTTAAGCCATTCTCTTGCCTCAGCCTCCTGAGTAGCTGGGACTATAGGCACCTGCCACAATGCCCAGCTTTTGTTGTTGTTGTTGTCATTGTTGTTTAGCAGGCCCGGGTTGGGTTCAAATTTGCCAGCCCAGGTGTATGTGGCTGGCATCCTAACCACTTAGTTACGGGCACTGAGCCATCCTTCATTCTTTTAAATGGTTGCATAGTATTCCACTGTTAAGATTATTTTACCTCCTGACAGCCATATAGTTTGTTTCTAGGTTTATCCATTGTTAAAACTCTTCAGGGAACTACCCTGTGGAGTTATCTTTGCACACACCTTAGTATTTCCTAAGGATAATTCATAAAGGATTTGTTTTTAAATTTTGAGATAGAGTCTTGCTATGTTGCCCAGGCTGGAATGCAGTGGCTATTCACAGGTGAGATCACTGTGCAGTGTAGCCTTGAACTCCTTGGCTCTAGAGATCTTCCTGCCTCAGACTCCTGAATAGCTAGGATCAACTTTATAAAGGAATTGAGGGACAAAGTAAATATACTTAAAAAATTAAATGTAGAGGGCTATACCAAATTATATTTCCACCAACAGTTCATAAAAGGAACCTTTTCCTATTATCACCAGCACAGTGTTACCAATCTTTTAAATATTTACCAATCTGAGTTGCAAAAAATTATATATGTGTATATATAATTATGTGTAAAATAATATATGTGTATATATATACACCCACATATATACATACAGGGTGGCCTAAAGTTCGCATATAATTTTGAATTGCACATGAACTTTATGGCCATACTGTACATTCTTTTTTAAAATCTCAGTGAACCCCATGGCCCAGTGCAATGGATTCCTTCATTCTTCCCCTTTCTTCTTTGCTTCTGCAGGATCTGATTCTGTTTCTCTATGAAACTCTCCTCCTTTGCCCCACTCCCACCCCCTTGGATCTCTCCTGGCTTTCCTTCTGCCTCTCTGGCAGCCCTTCTTGTGTGCCTTTGGTGATTCCCTTCCTCTGCTCACCTTTCAAATAGTGGGGTCTCCTACATGCTGCCTTTGGTTGTCTCTTCCCTCCCCTTCACATCTGTATAGTGTAATTCACAAACTACCATTTTTTAAAACCATGTAACAAAAATGCTGATGGCTTAAAAAAAACACGCTTATTTCTTGGCCAGAACTCCTTACTGGAGTTCTTAACAGGACATCTCACTTCAGGACCTACAAACTCTTGAGGATATCTAACTTTACACATTTAAAACCATCTCTTCCTTCAAAGATCTGCTCCACTTTGGACATCATCTTCTCTTTACCAATCTCTCTCCCCTACAGCCAAACAGTGACTATATTCTGTGGATTCTAACTCACCAACACCTCTCCCACATGTTGCTTTCTTCCTTCCCATTGCCTTGGCTGAAACCCACTCACAGCCAGGGCAGACCATGGCAGGGGTCAAACTAGTCTCCTTTCCTCCAGCAGTACACCCTTCCACTCATCCTTGACATCATTGCTTGAGTATCTGAAGGTGCAAACCTGATCGTATTATGACCTTGCTTAAAAACCTGCAGTGGCTGTCATATCCTATAGTATGAGAAATCCCTGAGCACTGCCTCTATAAATCTTTTAACACTTGGTGTCTGTGTCATGCACAAGTTCTCCCTCTCGCCACCACCTCCATGCTGAATTCCTTGATGGTGTGCAAAGTTCCATCACGCCTTGTGTCTCTGTTTATGCTATTCCCTTGACCTGAACACCTTTCCTCCCCATCACCCCATCATTCCTATATGCTGGGTGAACACTTGTTCTCTACCAAGACTAAGCTAAGGAGGCACGTCCTCCATGAAGATTTCCTGACCCTACTCTGCCAGAAAGAATGGACTGGTCCTGTCACTGAAGCCTCACAGCACCATATCCTGCCTTTCACTTGTTTCTACAGAAAATTCTTTTTTTTTTTTGAGATAGAGTCTTACTATGTAAGAGTACCGTGGAGTCTTTTTTTTTTTTTTTGAGATAGAGTCTTACTATGTAGAGTACCGTGGAGTCACAGCTCACAGCAACCTCCAGCTCATGAGCTTAAGTGATTCTCTTGCCTCAGCCTCCCAAGCAGCTGGGACTACTATAGGTGCCCACCACAACACCTGGCTATTTTTTTGTTACAGTTGTCATTGTTGTTTAGCTGGCCTGGGTCTGGTTTGAAACTGCCACCCTCGGTGTATGTGGCTGGTGTCCTACTCACTGAGCTATGGGCACCAAGCCTGTACAGATTATTCTTAATAGGCTCGGCACCTGTACATATGGTGCCAGCCATATACACTGAGGGTGGTGGGTTTGAACTTGGCCTGAGCCAGCTAAACAACAATGACAATTGTAACAATAGTCAGGCATTGTGACGGGTACCTGTAGTCCCAGCTCCTTGGGAGACTGAGGCAAGAGAATTGCTTAAGCCAGCGGTTCTCAACCCTGTGGGTCGCAACATTAGGAAGGTTGAGAACCACTGGTTAAGCCTAAGAGTTTGAGGTTGCTGTGAACTGTGAGGGCACAGCACTCTACCAAAGGTGACATAGTGAGACTCTGTCTCAAAAAAAGAAAATTCTTAATAGCCTTTATTTATTGACATGCCTGTCTCCCACAACTAGGCCATAATTTCCTCATGGACAGGCATTGTGTGTGTTTATTTCCTCAGTGCCTACCACAGTGACTGGTACATGGCAGGTTTTCAATAAAGCTTTGTTGAAGCTGGGTATGGTGGCTCCTGCCTGTAATCCTAGCACTTTTGGAGGCCAAGGTGGGAGGATTTCTTGAGGCCAGGAGTTTGGGATTGCAGTGTCCCATTGTACTGCAGCCTGCGTGACAGAGCAAGACCCTGTCTCTAAAATAAATACATATATACATATATACACTTTGTTAAATGTATAGGTAAATGAATTGAACTATTGTCTAAAATATTTCTCTAAGCCTTTTTTTGGTAGAATTTATTAGGGAAAGATTAGGGGCTGGTATAGACTAATATTAACTGCTGACATAATAGATTTAGAATACTCCCTATTTGGTATAAGGTTGTCTAAAAATGTATGCTTCTTAGTGTCTTTCCTAATTAGTTAAAGTGATATACAATTTTAAAAAGTATATACGTAGTTTATAAATTAAAACAACTATAGGCTGGGTACAGTGGCTCATGCCCATAATCCTACCACTTTGGGAGGCTAAGGTAGGAGCATCGCCTGAAGTCAGCAGCTTGAGACCAGCCTGAGTAAGAGTGAGAGCTGTGTCTCTACAAACACAAAATAGAAAAATTAAACATGGTGGTACAAGTCCCAGCTACTTGGGAAGCTGAGGCAGGAGGACTGCTTGAGCCCAGAAGCTTCAGGTTGCGGTAAACTATGATAATGCCACTGCACTCTAGCCTGGGGGACAGGGGAAGACTGTCAAAAAAAAAACTATATATAATTATATATAATAATTTTAAAACTATATATTGATTTCAAAAATTGCCTGTCATTTATACATATATAAAACTCAAACTTAAGACACAAAATTTTTATTTAAACTTAGAATTAGAAGCCTAAATCTTTGAAATAGTGTGGCTTGCTAGAACCAAGCAGAGGGCTAAGATGAGGATACATCTGGGACCTCACCTTTTCTCTTTTGTGTTCAAAACTTTGAAAGCCAAATGGGGCAATGGGCTGAGTCACTTTATCCTGACAGATCGAGCCATGTGTTTTGGGGCCATTTACCACCTTTGCCCCAGTGGGACAGTCCTGCAACCATTTAATTATTCAATGTCCCAAAGAAGATTATCCAAATCAGATAAACCGGTGGCCAACTAGGATGGTGGGTGCCTGTAACATTAACATCCAGCTATGTCCTGAAGCCTCAGCCCAGCGCTGGGATCCAAACACACCGACCCGCCCTGGCTACCAGAAACACTGGGAAACATACGCGATGAGGTTGAAGCAGTCCTTGTTGGACAGCTGCTCCTCCAGCAGCAGCCGCAGGGAGTGCTGGATATGAATAATGTACATGGAATTGGTCACAGAGATATCGAGCAGTATAACCACCCTACAAGGAAACACAAGCTTTACGAGGAGAATCGAATCTCTCAGATAATGTTTATTTTGTTCCATTTTACTATTTAAAGTTTTTTCCAAGGGGATTCTGCTTGCCAAACTCATAGCTGGCCAAAATATTCTCCACAGTTTGAGGTCAACAGAAATGGGGTTACAACAGTAGACTAAGGGGGTCATGGAACCTTCTCTCCCAGGAGGTTCTATAATGGAATAAAGTCTCATGGTGGAGATGGTTTAAGGGGCTGGGGCTTCATATAATGATCTCTATAAATTCCTTGTTTTCAAGAGCTAGCATATTTTCTAGGTTGGGGGGGATCTTTGTAGGGAAAGAGAAACCAGGTGAGCAAGTAAGATAAGGAACTACATATATCTGGGCCTCCTGGGAAATGTTTTTATCTTTTTGTTTGTTCTCACCTGTTTTAAGATCTTTAGCGTCATTCGGTTTTCCTCTCCTTTTATTACCACAAATCTTATACTCCCACCTCCTCCCCATTCTCATTTTGAGACAGCTGAGGGTGGCAAAAGAACATCCACTAGCTTTAGAGTCAAGAGACCTTGGTTCGAATTCCACTTCCTACAGCTGTGTGGCCTTAGGCAAATCTCAAAACCGCTCTGATCTGTGATGTATTTAACTAGGAACTATTTGTAATTAGACTCTCATAAGGTTGCTTTGAGAGTTAAATCACATCATAGATGTATAATATTACAAAGTATAATATTTTGTCAATGGTAACACATCAAAAGAAGTAAAGAGTGATTATAGCAGCTGTAATGGATAACTTTTATTTCTCCCTATTCAGCATCCATTCCATCATCTGGCAATAGTATCACGATTTTTAATTTGGGAAACACCTCTGTCTCCATCAACCCATTTGAGTTGAGTGATGGTGACCCCGCTCCAAGCTTCTAGGGTAGGCGTTTGACCCTAAACAATTTGATCATCACACCTCCCTGGCCAGAGTGAGTGGCTCATGGCTGAGCTGGTGCCCAAAGCCCTGGGAATGCTGAGTAGGCAGAAAGTTAAGTTTGGAAGCTACAGGTGGCTGTCTTGCCATCTGACATGAATAAACCTCTCAATGCAGCCAGGCCTGAAGACAGACATCAAATCTACTCTAGAATTTTCAGTAACCTTAATCAGATTTCTGTGTTTTATTTAAGCCAAAATTCAATTTGTATTTAGTTACTGTTGCTTTTTAACTGCAAGAATCCTGAGGGACACAAATTAACACATTTGTTATCCAACTGTGGGAGGCACTTCTGGACATCAGAGTCATTATAATATAGTTGGAGGATAATAACATTTGTTATTAACACATTAACCAATGTTCATGATGGTGGTGATGAGTTTTTCCCCCTCCAGGAGTTCTGCTGAGAGATTTCTGAACCTTAATCTGAGTGATGGCTTCTGATGCTACCACCAGGAACAGAGGAGTTGGGTAAATGATGAATAAGAGCCTGTGTGGGGAAAGGTACCTTTTTTCACAGACAGTGCCCCAGATTCTTCGACTGGCCAGAGAGAGCCACTCAATCCGCCACTCATACATCCTCATAGCTCTGCTGAGCTGTTTCTGCAAAAGCATGGGCCACAGTAAGGGCCTGGGCAATAGGTAGGCATGAAGGGTCTGGAGGAAGTGGGTGTACCCCAGCTGGCTTCTGGGAATGGCATGTTAAGTCCTTGGGTAGCCAGGCAGTGTGGCCCATCTACTAAATCATGAACAAATCTGCCAAAGACCAGGAAGGACAGTCAAAGTACTTCATTGTGTCAAATGGAGAGAAGGTAGATCTTGTCCCAGAGGGCTAAAGACTTTGTGGCATCAAGGTCCCTGCTTGGGGAGGCAGGTAGAGAAAACTCCAGAGGTGCTTATAGGTCTTTCCTTATACTTTTCTCCCGTTCCCCTTTCCTTACTCCAGAAAGGAACAGGTTCTGACTGATTGAACACATCACTGACCTGGTACTCATAGAGGAAGGGCAGGTCCACGTGAATATTCTTCACTGTCCCGTCATGCCATTCAAATTGTACCATTGCCTTCTGTGCTCAGACACGGGCAGGACAGGCAGTGGGTGACCAGAAGCATGTGTGAGAAAGGATTCTCAGTTTAATTTGGGCACGGGGCTGTCCAAATCAGATGCACAAGAGGAAAATGGGCTCTGAACATAGCCAGGGTCAGATTATTTGCTTCTACTCCCTGCTCCCTGCCCCCCATCCCATAGATTCCCTCACCGCCTCCACTACCACAGCCAGGTCATTGCTTGTCTGGAGTTGGCAAACAGAGGGCCCTGCAGGAGCCATGCCCAGCAGCAAGCCAGGCTGCTATCCTGGGAGGCACTTCTGGACATCAGAGTCATTATAATACAGTTGGAGGGATTTGGTGGCAGAGAACAGAGGAGGAGACCTTAAAACATACTGTCATGATTTCTTAGGTTTGGGAACCCAGAAGGGCCTTCACAGACACTTTGAAAATTCAATTTGTTCACCCCATTCTTTCATCCTCCACCAAGTCATATCCTTCTATCTACCTTGTCATTCATCCACCCACTGCCAGAACTACACATCCCTCACTCCTCTTTCTTTCCTTTCAGCCTTCCATTTCCACATTATCTTTCTTTTCATCTCGTATTTCTTCCTTCTGTTTCTCTATCCTTTCAATACTCCATTCTTCCATCCTTACTTTAATTTACTGTCATCCTTTTGCAAGCCCGTTATTCCATTATGTCACTCATCCTTGCACGTTTTCCCTCTCCCCTTCCATCTGCTCACATTTCCATCCAGCCATACACCTGTCCATCATTCTTTTCCTCCTCTCCATCCTTCCAACTACCCACCCACTCAGTCATTCAGTAAACATCACTGACTGCTGACTTAAAATAATTATTGGGTTGTGCTCGCTTCGGTAGCACATATACCAAAATTGGAACAATAAGGAGAAGATTTGCATGGCTCCTGCTCAAGGATGACATGCAAATTCGTGAAGTGTTCCATATTTTTAAGAGATTTCAAAAACAACAACAACAAAAAAAAAACCAACAAAAAATAATTTTTGGTAATAGGGAGTTGGAGAAGACAGTATTTTCTTTAGATACTTCATACTTGATATATATTTTTCTTTTTTCAGGGACCAAATCTGCGCATGATGGATAGAGATTTAGACTTAGAACACAAATACATGCATTAGCACATTATCGGAGCAAGGGTAAAAGTCTGGATAAGGAACAGTGAGGACATAAGAGAACAAATCTGCCCTCAGTGGGGAAGAAGGAAACCTTCACAAAGGAGGTGACTGTGGTGTCTATATGCTTCCTCTTCCCTGTCACCCAAGTTTTCATTTCAGATCTTTGAGAAACAGCACTGACAGTAGATTTGATGAGTGTGCCTGAGTCCTAGGGGAAAGGCTTGCATCCGACTCCCAGGCCCGCCCTCCTCCAGGCCCATCTGTGACTCTTGTTGCCAAGAACTTTTAGGAAAATAGGAAAAGCCACAAAGGAGCTCCCCTGCCGGGGACTGGCAAGAACTCTGAACTGAATTTGAATTACCTCGTGGATAGTTGATGATATGGTTTTCTGGAGAATAGGCACAAATTCCTCCACGGGAGAGAATGCATTAGGGGCCAGAACCTGGTAAAGGCTTAATTTCTTGGCTGAAAAAATAAATAGTGGGGAGGATAGGGGGTTAAGGCAGTGCCCAGGGAGCACCAAAGGGTTTAACCTTTTAGTCATCACCCGTTACCCAGATTCTGCCCTCTTTAGGGGATTACCTTTCAGACCATTGACCTTCAGCCATTCTGCAGAAGTCTTGTCCAAGTTTGGAAACTCAATTGTGAGAGGAGCTTCATGCTTTGGGGGTTTAGGCAAGAGACCCATAAGTGCCCCCTTTGCAATCTCTGAAGAAATCTAAAATAAATCAGAAAACCCTCATTACATAACAACATTTTTACAGTTGGAAAGTCCTCAATCTCTGCTACCCGCCCAGTCTCCCCAAGTGGATTGTCTTAAAAATTACCTGGTAGATTAAAGGCAGCTCTACCTTTCTCTCTTATTATCTCCATCCCCTTCTCTGGGAATTTCTGGAATTTACAGGGCAAGAAGGAGATGCTCCCTTGCTTCTTTCACTTGCCCATCTCCTTGCTCCTTCCCCATTCGTTAAGACCAGCACCATAGGCACCAGCACCACGGTGACAGATCATCCCCCCATGGGCTCAAACACAAGGCTTCAGTGAACTAAAAAATAACTCCTACACCAACTCATTTAGGGAGTTCTCATGTGGCCCAGCTGCCCCTAGCCCACATTCGCAAAGTGAAAAAGTGAGGTTCTGAGAGGTTAAATTAGATAGCTGGTGTATAAGCAAAACAAAGAACAGTAAGTCCTAAATTTCAGACATTTGAGCTCCACCTTCATTAACTTTGCTATATCTGAGTACCAATGTATTATTAATATTTTTTAAGAATTAATCATATAGTGTTAAAGCTTTTTACTTATTAATCTAATTTTTTTTCTTTTTATGAGACTGAGTCTTGCTCTGTTGCTCAAGCTAGAGTGCAGTGTTATAATCACAGCTCACTGCAGCCTTGAACTCCCGGGCTCAAGGAATCCTCTCACCTCAGCTTTCTGAGTAGCTGGGACTATGGGTATACATCACTATGCCCATATATCATTTTTGTTTTGTAGAGATTGGGGGGGGGCAGGACTCGCTATATTGCCTAGGGGAGTCTTGAACTGATCTCAAACTATCCTCCCACTTCAGCTTCCCAAAGTGTTGAGATGACAGGTATGAGCTACCATGCTGGCTCAATTTTATTTAATTTTAAAAATTCACTCCCTTTCGTACTTAATTTTAGAAAGATCTATTATAATCACAATGAGCTAGTTTTAAATAGATAACATTAAAAAGATATATTAATCTATGTACTGTCTAAAATCATCTGGGAAACCACAAGTAGTACAATCACTTCATTTTGGGAAACTCCTGGCAAAGTTTTGGCATCAGACCTGGGTTGAATCCAAATTTAATATGTTTCTTTCTCTGTGATCTTGGGAAAGTTATATAACTGCTTAACTTTAATTTTCTACTCTGTAGAAAATAATAATATACTTTCCTCAGACAGTTGTGAAGATAAAATAAATGGATTTAAAGAATTAAATATTGTGCCTTCTTTATAATGAACATGCAGTAAATGAGATCTGTAATTAGAGTACTACTAATAATTATTATTTATAGATAATCTGCAGAAGAGTTGAAATTAAAATTTAAGGTCCTATTCTCTCAGTGCTGTGCTGCTTTCACTACATCCAGCCAGGTCAAAATGCCTGGTACATCCATACCTTCATTCAATGAAGCTGTAAGTTCACTCTCAGCTTTTTTCTATATACAGCAAAGTCTTCTGTGTGGTATAAACAGCACTTAGCTTTTATGGAGGTTGTATCCATATGCCGGCTGAGTTATTCTACTAGTGTTAAATGAACCAACTCAGCCAGGTGTGGTGGCTCACACCAATAATCCCAGCTCTTTGGGAGATTGAGGCAGGAGGATCACTTGAGGCCAGAATTTTGAGACCAGCCTGGCTAGTTAGACCCTATCTCTACAAAAGATTTAAAAATTAGCTGGGCATGGTGGTGTGTGCCTGTGGTCCCAGCTACTCAGGAAGCTGAGGTAGGAGGACCACTTGAAGCCAGGAGTTTGAGACTGCAGTGAGCTATGATTGTGCCACTGCATTCTAGCTTGGTTGACAGTGTGAGGCCTTGTCTCCCAAAGAAGAGAAATCAATAGAGATGTTTGCCTGAAATGAGGTGCTTGGAGTGGGAACAACTTTCTTTAGGACAGACTATTTTATGCGATTGAGCTTTTCATTATTCTGCAAGAAGAAAGGACAGTGGCAGAATGGGGGGGGGAAGGGCAAGAGCCTGAAGGTCTTTCTCTAAAGTAAATTTTTCAGTTGCAAAATCCACCAAAGTTCTTGTGGCACCACGGTAGACCACCCAACTCAGCTCAGAGAGAGTTATGGGGTACAGTGAGGGTGGGCCTTGTCCTGCTTCACTGTCAGGAAGTGAGGGCCCAGACACTGTGCCCCCTGGAGACACAGGGAGGGCAAGAAAGGGCGAGGGAGTGAGGTCGGCTGAGTGCCTCTGGGAGAAGGTTCCAGGATGGGTGCTCGAAGCTCATACTACCTACCTCCTTCATAATGCAGGTCAGCTCTTCATAGGCGTTGCTGGAGCTGTGATACAGCGCTTGGATGTGGCCGAGGAGGTTCTGGGCCTTCTGGATTTCTGCCAGGAGCTCATCCACGTCCTGGTTGCCAAAGAGCTGAGGATGGTGGGAGAAGTCAGCCATGCAGAAATCACCTGGGTACCAGCAGCAGCCATGGCAGGAAAGGGTGAGCAATCAAGTGAACACCCAAAGCTGAGTGGCAGAGTGTTTGTTTAAACCAGACGCATGTCAGGCAGAGCCTACAAATGCATTTTGGCCCATTTGTATGGTATTGGTCTGCATGGATTTTAAACAATGGAAAGGTTTTCTAACTTTAAAAGTATAAATAAATATTTTACACCCACTAGGATGCTATAATAATAATGATAATTTTATGATCATGGTATCTTCCTTGATGGGTAAGCATAATGTTCATTTTCTTTCTTTCTTTCTTTTTTTTTTTTTTTGTGGACCAGGGCTGGGTTTGAACCCACCCCCTCCGGTAAATGGGGCCAGCACCCTACTCCTTTAAGCCACAGGCGCTGCCCAGCATAATGCTCATTTAAAAAAAAAAAATAACGTGTTGGCAAGGGTGTGGGAAACTGGAAGCCTGGTGGGAAGGTAAAATGGTGCAGCTGCTACGGAGAGTGTATGGAACATCCTCAAAAAAATCAAACACAGAATTATCCGCTGAGCCAGCAATTCTCTGTTAGTTATCTACCCAAAGTAACTGAAAGCAGGGACAGCAGCACAATAGCCAAAGGTGGAAACAACCCAAACGTTCATCAACAGGTGAGTGAATACACCAAATGTGGTAGACACAGACAGTAGAGTATTACTCCACCAAAAAGAGGAATGAAGTTTTCATGCATGCTACAGCATAGATGACCTTTGAAAACACTGATCAAAACCACTTTGAGATATCACCTCATCCCAATGAGAATAGCCCATATCACAAAGTCCCAAAGCTGCAGCTGCTGGTGGAGTTGCAGAGAGAAGGGAACGCTTCAACATTGTTGGTAGAATCGTAAACTAATACAGCCTTTTTGGAAAGAAGCATGGAGAATCCCCAAAGAGATAAAAGTAGACCTTCTATTTGATCCTGCAATCCCATTACTATCTACCCAGAAGAAAAAGAAAGTCATTATACCAAAAGGACTTTTGCTCTTGAAAGTTCATTGCAGCTCAATTCACAATTGCAAAAATGTAGAAACAACCCAAGTGCCTATCAAAGCAAGAATGGATTTAAAAAACTGTGGTATATGTATACCATAGAATACTATTCAGCCATAAGAAAAGATGGAGAGTTTACATCTTTTGTATTAACCTGGACGGAACTGAAGAACATTCTCCTTAGTAAAGTATCTCAAGAATGGAAAAGCAAGTATCCTATGTGCTCAATACTAACTTGAAAGTAGCAGATGAAGAACTACAGGCCCACATGAGAGGAAAACAATTAAACTCAAGAAGGGGGAGGGGGCTCAGTGAGTTCCCACCTAATGGGTTCAATATAGGGATAGACAGCACACCTCCTGGGTGAAGGACTCAACTACAACTCGGACTTTTTCTAAGAAAGGCAAACAATGTAATCGAATCGTGTGTGCCCTTATATTAATCTGAAATTTAAAAAAAAACAAGAAAAAAGGCCTGGCGCAGTAGCTCACACTTGTAATCCTAGCACTCTGGGAGGCTGAGGAGGGTGGATTGCTTGAAATCACAGGTTTGAGACCAGCCTGAGCAAGAGCATGACCCGACTCTAAAAAAAAAAAAAATAGCCAGGTGTTGTGGTGGGCAATTAGTTCCAGCTACTTAGGAGGCTGAGGCAAGAGGATCACTTGAGCCCAAGAGTTTGAGATTGCTGTGAGCTACAACACCATGGCACTCTACCAAGGGCAACAAAGTGAGACTCTGCCTTCAAAAAAAAAAAAAAAAGGAAAGAAAAAAGAAAACAAACAAGAAAAATACCTCATTAACATCCTAATTAATAGCAAATAGCACATTTATAAAAGATATAGAAAACCATGAGTGTCTTTCAAAGGGTGTATTTGATCTGACTTAATAGAATCAAGTCCTTTGTCTACAAACCTCTGCCGTTTCTCTGGCTTGTACACAGCACACAACAGTATGTATTCATTAATGCAAATATATATTTAATTGTCCTGAAAATGAAATTATATGGCATTTAGAAATGAATGAATGCATAGCCTTTGGGGCTGTTAAAAAATTATGCAAATGGAAGGAAGACAGACACAAAAGATGTATGAATCCATTTGTATGAAATGCCCAGAATAGGTAAATTCATAGAAACAGA
Source organism: Galago senegalensis (assembly GCA_963575145.1). NCBI lineage: Eukaryota > Metazoa > Chordata > Mammalia > Primates > Galagidae > Galago > Galago senegalensis. The sequence continues at coordinate 4,797 of CAUYTI010004258.1, read as the reverse complement.
AAGCAGATTGTGATTGCCAGGGGCTGGGGGAGGGGGATGGAAAGCTACTGCTCAGTGGGTACAGGGCTTCATTTGGGGTAAGGAAAATGTTTTAGAACTAGATAGAGGTGGTGTTTATATAATACTGTGACTATATTTAAAAAGCCACTACATTGTTCACTTTAAAGAGGTTAATTTTATGTTCTGTTATTTTATTTTATTTTATTTTTCAGAGATAGTCTCATTTTATTGCCCTCGCTAGAGTGCTGTGGTGTCACAGGTCACAGCAACCTCCAACTCCTGGGCTTAGGCAATTCTCTTGCCTCAGCCTCCCGAGTAGCTGGGATTATAGGCACCTGCCACAATGTCCGGCTATTTTTTGTTGCAGTTTGGCTGGGGCCGGGTTCAAACCCACCACCCTCAGTATATGGGGCCATCACCCTACCCACTGAGCCACAGGCACCGCCCATTTTGTTATTTCTTTTTTAATGTAAGGAAATCACACACACAAATAATCTAGATATTTGGCTCCTCTTGAAACATTGGAATTCTAAAAATCATATTCCTACAGAGCAACAGTCTGCTGAGGCTGAAGAGGCCATCTTTTTAGATAGGTCTGTGTGACATATAGTTTGCCACCGTCTCCACCACTCTCTATTGCTTCCCATCAGAAAATCACTGGCAATTTTTGTCATCTTTGCACTGTTTGTTTTGTGTATATATATATATGTATATATATATATTTTGAGACAGAGCCTGAAGCTATAGCCCTGGGTAGAGTGCCATGACATCACAGTTCACAGAAACCTCCAACTCCTGGGCTCAAGCAAGTCTCCTGCCTCAGCCTCCCAAGTAGCTGGGACAACAGGCACCCACCACAATGCCTGGCTATTTTTTGGTTGCAGCCGTCATTGTTGTTTTGGTGGGCCAGGGCCGGATTCGAACCTGCCACCTTAGGTGTACGTGGCTGGCACCTTAGCCACTTGAGCCACAGGCACCGAGCCTGTTTTGCTTATACTAACGAAGGAGATCTCTCCATCTAGAGTGGGAAACAAATAAGCAAAAAGGACCCCAGGTTTTAAGATAAAATATGTCTTATCCCAGCTGGTTTCATTTATTTACTTTACCTTCCTAGCCTCTGTGGTCTGAGTCACCTACAAACAGAGTCTGGGCAAATGAAATGTCAAGATGGGGTACTGATGGGGTGTTAGTTTCCTAGTAAGAAATGTTAGACTTTGTGATGCTTGAACACACTTGTGAGATGCACTCACTTATGGTTAGGCTGGGCACAGCCTGTTAACTGATCAGATGATGGGATTCTTAATCTGCCAAATGGATCTGCACCCATGTTTGCTAATTGCTATCTCCATTGTGTAATTATTTGCTAATTGTTAACTCCTTGGGATGTAGTTATTCACAGGGACAAGGACCCTAATGGATGGACTGGTATAGAATCGATTGCTTGTTCTGCCCTATGGTGGGTCCCTTGTAGTAGGAGGGGTCTATCTAGGACAGAGAATTGAGGCAGTTGTTTCAGACTCTGGGCTTTGGTGGGAGCAGAGGAAGGCTGGGGCCTCTATTAATGGCAACAAGACAGTGACTGAGGATCTGCCAGTCGGGCTTTAAAAGGCCTCTAGGTTCCCAGGCATGTAATCAACTCATCACACATGCTGACCAAAGGATTTCTTGTGACTTCAGGTTGTCCTAGCTCTTCCCATATATTCATTTTAACCTGATTTTACCCATTGAATAAACCTACTGAATATGCGTTGGGTAGGGGAAGAAGGAAACAAGTATATAATATGATCCGGCCCAGATGCCCTGGCATAGCAGGAGACAGGCAGGGAGAGAAGGAGGGCGGTGTGCTGGCAGAAGGGCTTACCTGTGCCCCTGGGCTGTAGTAGTGATAGTAGCCCCCGATGGCATCTGCAAGGTTCTTCAGGACAGCCTGTGGGCATGGTGGCAGGGTCAGCCCTCCCAGGGAAACACCAGCACTCTAACAAGCTGCCTCTTTGACTCAACCTCCTAACTACACAATACTTCCCATTTTACCAAAGGGAGAACTAAGCTAGGGTGACCAGATTTTAACATCGGTAAGGCGGGACAACATGGCCGGGTGGGGAGGTTGGGAGGTGGGGCGGGGTGGGGCGGGGACGGTGCAGGGCAGGGCCTGACAACAATGCAAACTTTGATAAGCAGTTCTCGATAATCACTTCTCAGGAATTATTTGTTATTATTACAGTTTAACATTATAAAATTAACAAAACTAATATAAAACTCATATTCTGGCGAAATAGCCACATGGCAGCCGAAAACCGTATATTCCTTTCTTGTTCTCCCGCCTGTTTGTGCATTCTTTCCAAAAATTGGGACTTTTTAAAAACGCTGTGGGACGTGGGACAAATTGATGAAAAGTGGGACGTCTGGTCACCCTAAACTAAGCCCAAGGGAAAGCCTGTGCTGGTCCATGGCTGAGGGGTCTGTCCAGGCAGTGAGCCTTGCAGGCCTTCCCAGCTCATTGCTGTTAATCCCAGGGACTCTTGGGAGGATCTCAGGTACTTACAGGGGGTAACTGATCACTGCATTTGTAGGTGATGATGTGGGTGATGAGTTCCCTTCCCAAGTTGGCCTGCTGGATGTAGTCACACAGCATTTCGGAAGGCTGATCTGGGCTGGGGAGAAGACAAAAGAAGACAAGTGGGCACCCTGGGTCAAACCATTCTGAGAACATTCCAGAGCAAAATGGTAGTTCTCAGGGAAACTCTACCCATTCTTAACTGACCACCTGTGCCCCTAGTCCCCTGTGTGGGATGCAGGACTGGCTGGGGGGACACAGGTCTGGCCAGCCTTGGCCACCCTGCCCTACCTGTGGGTGTGCAGCCCGTGAACACCATCCTTCTCTCAAGCATGTGGAAAGAGTCACACTCCAGGATCATCTATGTCTCAAACAGTGGTTAGGTTTTTCCACACCCTGCTTAGGAAAGGAGACCTACCAGCGTCCCATTATGGCCACTAGGTAATTCAGCTCCTTTAGAGTGAAGATTTTCTTCAGGGCTTGCAGCAAATTGCTGCCTCCATCGGATTGCAATGTCTTTACCCAGAGCTTGAGTTCCCGGAGCCTGGGAGGTGGGGGGGTGGGGAGGGATGACAATTTGCTCTTATTAGGTGCCAGGACCAGGACAAATATTAGCTCATTTAAGTCTAACAACATTGAGATGGTAGTTTTATTCTCACTTTGTAGATGAGGACATTGAGGCTCAGAGTTAAGGAACTGCTATGTGAGGTTCTGGGACTAAGTTCCTTCTTCTCCTAACACCACACCCAACTCTCTTGGGAGCCAAGCCTCAGCATAAGGCCAGAGTTAATCCCCCTACCCTAAGAGGACTCTAAGAGACGGCACCATGGCTGTGTGGCCATGTCCCACATGGTTTGGGACACACAATACTGTAACATGGAAAAGGATTTAACCTGGTAGTTTTTTGTAGTTGGTTTTTTTTTGGCCAGGGCTGGGTTTGAACCTGCCACCTCTGGCACATGGGGCTAGCACCCTACGCCTTTGAGCCTCAGGCACTGCCCACCTGGTAGTTTTTTGGTTAATAGATCTCATGGCACGAGTGCAAGAGTTCTCCTCTTTCTATTTCAAAAAGTCAAAATTCTCAAAAAGAAAGTTGCAGTTTAATGTTAATAAGTCTGTCTTTTCTTATCATAAATCTCCTTTTTGAACAGAGAGAACAAGTCCCAGCCTTCTCTAGCCAATAGATTTCAGGATAGAATTCTTGTTTTGTTTTGTTTTTTGTTTTTTTTTTAAACAGTCTCACTCTGTCATCTGGGCTAAAGTGCTGTGGCATCATTATAGCTCACAGCAACTTCAAACTCCTGGGTTCAAGTGATCCTCTTGTCTCAGCCTCCTGAGTACCTGGCAGTACAGGTGCCCACCACAATACCTGTCTATTTTTTCCTATTTTTAGTAGAAATGAAGTCCTGCTCTTGCTCAGGCTGGTCTCGAACTCCTGAGCTCAAGCAATCCTACCACTCATTTGTTCTGCAAATGAGAGAGAGAAAGGACTAGTCAAGATCCCCCAGGTACTGTCAGAGCTCAGATTCAAAGCCGGAGAGGCCAGAAATGAGGCATTTCTCTACCTAGAAGTGGCCACTTTACATCTAGTACTGGGCTGGGGCCTCCTTCCCAGGAATCTAAGCAGTGGTTCTTCTGGGGATCTGGAATCCAATCCTGGCTCTGCCACTTTGGGCATCTTCCCTAACGGGAGTTTCCTCATCTGCAAAGTGAAAAGAATAATCCTATTCCATGGGGTGGCTATAAATATTAAATATAATCATACATGTGAAGTGTCTGGCATGGAACCTGACACATGGTGGGTGATCAAGGGTATCCCCTATGCTGAAAGAAATTTTTACTTACTGGCATAAGGAAGTAGAAATTCTTAAACATCTTTCTTCCATCTCTCAAAAAGCCCCACACTACAATAGAAACCCCCAAATAAAGGACATTTATGCTGTGGAATACAATGTAGCCATTACAAATAATACAAATGGGCTCGGCGCCTATAGCTCAACCGGCTAAGACGCCAGCCACATACACCTAAGGTGGCGGGTTCGAATCCCCAGCCTGGACCCGCCAAACAACAATGACGGCTGCAACCAAAAAATAGCCGGGCCTTGTGGCGGGCGCCTGTGGTCCCAGCTACTTGGGAGGCGGAGGCAGGAGACTCACTTAAGCCCAGGAGTTGGAGGTTGCTGTGAGCTGTAATGCCACGGCACTCTACCCAGGGGGATAGCTTGAGGCTCTGTCTCAAAAAA
>CAUYTI010004257.1:0-99824 GCA_963575145.1 Galago senegalensis | reverse complement strand
GGTGGAGGGAGGGTGATTGGTGAGGTCACCTCTATTATTTATCTTACAAGGGTACAAGTGAATCTTTCTAAAAGCAGAAAGAAATGTCTTAACTCAATAACTAAGAAAATGACATGAAGGCTACATTAACCAGTTTGATGAGAGTATTTCAAAATGTATATGAAAACACCACACTGTACCCTGTGATTGCATTAATGTACACAGCTATGATTTAATTAAAAAAAAGAAAAGAAAATATTCATTGAAGTATTTGATGGGGGAAAAGGTGGCCCTCTATAAGTGCCACTTGTAAGCAATACTGCCTAACATAGATACCAGAAAGCTATTCAGGTGGTCTCCTGGATACCGCACCTCTGAATACAGTACAGGGGTGTAGACATGTGTGGGTGTACTTAAGGGAAGAGTCATATCTTGATATGCTTATATTGCAAATAATAATGATTTAATAAGCTTAAAGTCAATATTCAATTATTAGTTATAAGTAGTTAGGAATTGAATTAAGAAAATGATTGCAGATGATGGGCAAAAGGGAACAGAGTCAGGAGAGAAGTGGATTTGAGGGACTGTAAGCCCAGTGCAAAAGGCATGGAGGGCCCTCTAAGAAGCTCAAGAAATAGTCTTGCTGAAACTGTACCCTTCCCCTAGCGCTCTGCTAAAGAGTTCACTGAGCTGGGAAGCCTTGCTCAAGTGAGATTATCCTCTCCCGGAGAGCGAGTGTTTTGGGGGAGTTAGGGATGCAGAATATTTAAATCTGGCAAGACAGCCAGAGTGCTACAGACCAGGTACAGAGGAAAATATCTCTTTTCTTCTGTCACCTTGGTATGACCAGAAGAGTTGATCTGTTTCAAGGCTTTTTGAGTGTTAATTGCCACTCCTGTGATTTGTGTAGGTGACCTAATCAGGATCTTCTCTGACATCCTGCTCCTGGACTGTGCTTACCATCCCAACTTCTGTTTATATTAAGATCATAAATACCTTAGAGCAATCAAAGTAAAAAGTAAATCCATCCAATTAACTTAGGTAAAGAAATAGTTTATTAGAAAAATGTAAAGGCAGCAAGAACCATAATGTACTTGTTTTCCTTCCTTTCATGAGATTTAGGATTAAAACAATGGTGTATGAGATAAAAATGGAGCTAGTCTGGAGCTGGAGGCTGTTGCTGATGCTGCATGAGGAAAGGCAAGCAGCCTCCCAGCCCAGCTTTAAACTTTCTTTGTGTCTGGTCTTTTCTTTTTCCCTTCCTCTTCTCATCTCCACCAGCTACTGAGAGGAAATCCACTGCATAGTTTGGGGCTGGTCCCTGACATGGGGTGCAGCACAATTACAAAGATTCTATCAAAATTCATAAGCCTAGGGGTCCTATTTTTTTTCAGCAAGTATTTATCTACCAATATAGATTATAGCACATTATCCCACAATTTCCCTCTTCAATGGCACTAATTCCCTCTGCGCTCAGGAGTACTTTGGCCCCATGGCCTACCTTTTGAGGAATTCTAGAATAGTACTGCTCTTTGGGTCCTTTTGTCATTCACATGGGAATGTTGTAGTTTCTGTCTTTATCTCCTTTCTGTACCCTGGGATCTACTAACAGGAGTGTCCAACTTTTTTTCTTTTCTGCCATGCACTAAAAGAACAAAGACTTGTCTTGGGCCACACGTTAAATACAAAACACTAATGAAAACTGATAAGCAAAAAATTACCCTGGTCCTGGAATACTTCTTGTGATATCTGACACCACAGATAAACAAATCAGGTGTCAAATCATCTGCATGCAGTCCACAGGCCACAGGTTGGACACCCCTGATAATGCTTTGAGATTGAGTAAGGCTGTGGTAGACCAGTAAGCTAAATCATCTCTGTACAATAGCCATCACCTATTGGACATATAATAAGTTGTGAGTCTCTGTACATTAAATTACACAATCTTCATAATAAGGAAAATAAAAATGCTGCCTTTGTCATTTCTGTTTGACAAATGTGAGCTGAGAGAGGCAGACAAGGTTATAGTTCTCACTCAATATTACCCCACATATCTATCAAGAAGTAAGGCAAAGTAAGGCACATGGTCTGACTCCAGAATTTGAGTTTAGTTATTTTGTTAAGAGCAAAATGTTGCCTTGGGACAACATGAGGAATGGGAATATTTGAATGAGAATTAACAAATATATGGCAGGAACATGTCCATTTCAGGCACTCTGTATTATTAGTGCAAATCCTTTTCTACAGATGTACTTCCGGTTAGGGATTCAGTACCACTTAAATCCTTGTTCCTGTGCCTTTGTCATTGGTGAGTGACAGACTTTTGCACTGATTAGATATATCATGAAAAATACATTTGGGATTTATACATAATACATGCAAATATAATATAAAAATATATAAAATAAAAATTTTATTTTACCTACTTTAAGAGACTTCTATTAGTCTATGAATTTATTTCCATTCCTTCATAAATTAAATCTGACATTTTTTTAAATTGCCATTAAACATTCTGAAAAAAATAGTAATTAATTAATATATTGAACTTTCATATAAGTAATAATTTATACTTATTTATAGGAATTAAAATCTCATGAAAGTCCTACTCTTCCAGATAATAGTGTGGGTGACATTATTATTGCCTTGTAGCTCATATGGATGTAGCACTCACTGGCTCTGTCTCACCAAAAGGCACCCTGATTCAGTGATTTCACATTCATAGTATAAGGACTTTATCTGACATCATTCACCTAGACTGTTTGGGAAAAGGACAACCTATTTTATCGAGGTTAGTTATGCCCGGACCAACCTCATGAAATGTAAATAAAGTATTTGTCTATTTTTTCACTTCTCTTCCCTTTGCATTTGGGCACTGACACAGCATTAAAAGGCTTGTTAGGCCTATCTTTTCACACACTGTCAGGTAGGATTATAGCAAGCCATGTATAAATCTTCAATGAAGCAGTTTTGTAAATTGCTTTGTGGCAACTGAGATTTTCAGTGTTAGATTATGCATTCACACATAAACTGGCAGGAATGAAACCAGGGAATGAAAAGTGGTAACTACCAGAGCCCCTGACAAGCTGGGAGTTTATATGCCTCCTGTAGATAGAACAACAAGATAAGCCTTCAGTTGACCAGTGAGGCTGAAATCATCTGCAAATTGGAAGATTAACAGTAAATATATATTGATCTGTTATCTTCATTGCACAATGATATTTTTAAAATGCAATAATGATAGGTTCCTTCTTTTTTTCTCCTCCAAGAATGTCTTTCCCCCAGCAAAGGGAGAAAGAGGCAGACAACACAACCTGACCATCCCTGCAGGTGGGGCATCTAAGTTGAATATTTTGTATCATCATCATACCTACTTCTCACTGTCCTGTAGTCCACTCTGAGACTCTTTGTCTATACGGCATCTATTGTGAAGAAGTTGGATAACATTTCTGGGAGATTGATATTTTTCCTGGTGTTCAGTGTTGATGCTAATCTCCATTCCTCCCATTCTCATCTTCCTTGGTTTGTTCATCTCAAAAGAACATCAGAATGTATGAGAGGATTGACAAGTGTGTTTGTTTATATTTTTTCCTTATGGGAGGGTGTCCTTTTCCCTTCTACTAATTCTTCAAAGTGTCACCATTATGGAAAGCTTTCTATGACCCAGGGAACAGAGCCATACTTCCTTCTGCATCTACCACACTATATATCACCTTATTTTATGATTATTCATCTATGTATTTGTCTTCTGGTTCCAGGGTAAGAGGTCTTACAAGGGATGAGTTATGTCATGTTCATCCTGAATGTGCACTGGGATATAAAAAGATTTGGTGTGTGAATGACTGAACGAATGAGGACTTCATTGCAAAATTTAGAAAAGTATTTTAACATCGTTTTTTTATTCTTCTTATAACATTTCAAGTCACTTGAGACCAGTGTTCACAAATCAGCTGTATGCTTTTCTGGATGAGATAAAATGATACAAACTACTTCGTGTAATTGATTAATTAAATTATATTCTATTTACACTAAAATATATTTCACTCAGAAGAAAGTATTTTTGTAAAACCTCTGGAAAAGAAACTCAGCAGGCTTCTATGCATTTTGCATTTTTAATAAAAACTTCTCTGTAAGAAGAAGTGTTAGATGCAGGATGGGAAGTGAAGTCTGTCCTTCTCCTGTATTAAATGCCAGTCAATGTCCCAGGAAAAAGTACTGAACACTCAGTAAATGACATGAAATTGAGAGATGAAAACTAGCTTTTATTGCATCCTTTCCTTGTGGCCCACTTTACAGAAATTCGTGTTTCCTCTCACACTAGATTTAAAATGCTAGAGAGAGCTCAGCCAAAGGCTTTTAATTTCCCTGTGGAAGGGACTGTAGAGAAAAACAGAATGAGGTAAACCTAGGGTGGATAGTGAACTTATCATTAGTCAATATGAAACCTATCTAAAGGATCTAAAATGTGTGTGTTTTTCAATAATTTTAGACAGGAAAAATGAGAATCTATATAGTAAACACTGTTGATCTCTTTTCTCATATCCTGCCAGTCACCTTTCTCTCTAGACTATAATCTATACCTATGATTTAAATAAAACAGCATTTATCAGAACATTTGCTTGATCATTTTAGAATATGTTAAGAAGTGCCACAAATTCTTTGAAATGTGATTATTAATGCAAAGATGACACTATCAGTTCTGTGCTTCATGACTTGAATGGCTCACCTCTTGTCTTATTCTGAGGTCCAGGTTTCTTACACTTTACTTACAAAAGTGGTCTATCCTTTTCCCCAAAACAAAGTAGCCTCCATTTCCAGATTCAGTGTTAATTCTGTATGTTCCCGTATCCCATAACCATGAATCAGATTACTAAAAGATTGAATATGTGAATCATAGTCTTATTCTTATATTTCATATCTAGATATGTGAATACTTGACAATTTTTTGTGTTCATTTGCCAAAATACATTATTCAAATATTATAATTTAGTTAAAATTGTAGCCTTTTAAAGTTTGTACCATTAATTTGTTCCATACAAGGGAGTGAAATATTTCCAAACAATACCCATTCTCTGAATGTTATACTGATTCTAAAAAATATTTCTAGAACAAGTAGGTACTCTTATCCAAAAATAACCTTGCCTTAATTTTTAACTTACTAGATTAATGAATAAAAGTAAAGGTCAGGAATTGATAATTTTTTAAAGAGTTAACTTTTTCAGGTGAAACGTCTTGATAGGTATCTATCTTCTGTCATCTCTTTGTTATCTTGTTATGTGACCTCAGGAAAACCCTTTTAATTTTCTGAATTTTAGTTTTCTAAACTACGCCTGCGGGAATAATAAGACTGTCTTCTTTCTGTTGTTTAATTGATTAAATACACAGGGCAACGAAAATGTTTGCACACCTTAAGAAGGGAAAAACTGTACTAACATTGTCATACTCAAAATATACCCATACCATTTTTATCTTGTGTCTCTTGTAATTTCAGAAATCAAATATGACTTGAGTATCACAATTTTAGTACAGTGTTTTCCATTTTTAAAATGTGTACACATTTTCGCCAGTCTAAAAAGATCTATATACTGTGTCTATATTTATATTTATGTTATGATAAGGATGATGCCTAGATCTTATTAAACACTCAACAGAGAAGACTTTAATAAAAATTTAATTACTTTTTAGGGACACATTTATAATAACTGAACATGTTTTATTTAACCAACAAGTTCTTATAACATCTAATCAAATGAGCATATTGCCAAAAATAGTCTTTCGTTTAGCCTAGCACCTTTCCAGTTTACCATTCTTTTTCATTGTCTCTGCCCTAAGAAGATGGAAATACCATATCAGGGAAGTCTACTGACTACTTTTATGATTTATCAGAAATCATGCATAAATTGGCCTGGGATGCTCTAATTTTTACATTAGTCTCCTTTTTCTGTCTTATGAGTAAAATTATCATGGGTAATATAATAAACCTATTCTTTAATGATGTTCTAGAAAAAGGAATTAAATGGGGAGATAATGGGCAGATGGGTTAATCTTTCCACCATGTCCTGTTATTTTCATTCATTCTTCCAATTAGCCATAGCCTGTACAAGACCTAATTGATTCCAACATAAATAAGATACAGAATTTTCCCTTAAATGGAAGAGCGAATCAACATACATAATGAGGTAATAATGTCTTTTTAAGGAAACAGAAGAATTTATGAAGGCAGAGGAAATAGATGAACTAGTGTGGTTTTAGCAATATACCTGTTTTCCTTTCATTACATTCATGTCAAGTTATAATGCTCATAAAGAATGAATTAAACACTTTCTAATGAAACTACAGGTTCTGTTGATTAAATAGGCTAATCATGTAAAGATTTAAGATCATGTTGAGAATAAATATGTTTCAATCCCATTAGCATCACCAGTGTAATGTAATTCACATTTGTACAAAAATGTAAATACTTCATAGTTCCAATTCCCATTACCAACTTCATTAGTTGAAATTTCATCCTGTAAAATAAATGTCTCCAAATACGCATTCAAGAAATAATAATTCTGCCTCTATTCAAAAGATAAATCGCCTTCACAAAAGATAAATAGCAGGCCTCATGCTGGTAAATGATTACCTTTAATTTGTTATAACACATCAGTATTAAATTAAGACAATGATAATATTACAGTTCACATTGAAGTGTATGTAGAAAAGTATCACAGGTCTTGCTAGAAAACACCACCTATCATCATTAAGAGGTACAGTGATGCTAGATTTCTGTTGATGAAACAAGCTGGCAGATTATATTATGAGGGTGAGGACTTGCTGATTTGGACTCTTGAGACCTCCTGCATGGGATAAAAAACTAGGAGGGATCCAAAGGAGAACTAAAATAGACTTACAATAAGCATTTCCAAATTAACTTGAAATTATCTTCTTGAAACATGGCTTAATTTGGCATAGAATGATGTGTTGCATAATGACATTTGGTCAATGATGCACAGCATAGACGATGGTAGTCCCCAAAGATTGCATTATCATATTTTACTGTAACCTTTTCATTTAGAGGTACAAATACTTGCCTTTATATTATAATTTCTTACAATATTCAGCACAGTAACATGCTGTGCAGGCTTGAGTCTGGGAGTGATATAGACTGTACCAGATAGGCTAGTTGTGTCATAGCTATACTGCCTATGATGTTTGCACAAAACAATATTATCTAACAATGTGTTTCTGAGAACATATTTCCATCAAAAAGTGCCCCATGACTACACCATGTATGTGTGAATGTGTATGTATTATGTATGTAGATATATAAGGCATGATACATGACTTACTGTTCATTTTCTCCTGTTTTCTGCCTTTGTCACTTTTAAGCAATCTGCTCTCCCTTTATCTTTCACTATTTGGCAGTTTTAAATAATGTCCCAAATTCTGGCATGAACTTAACTTCCTCTGGCAAAAGTTTTTTACTAATACTGCCAGAAATATCTCTCCTCTGCATATTCTTAGCACTTCGTACTTCCTGTTCCTTCACTCATACATTATCAAATATGTTATTGAATATCTGCTCTGTGTCAGGGAGTGGAGATAGGAGAAGTATAGCAATGAATAAGGCCTTGTATCTTTTCTAATAAAGCTTACATTCTGTCAGACATATAGCTAAGAAAAAAGATAGGGACGTAGTTACAACAATGATGTCACATATATTTTTGTGTTCATCCATCTATCACTTTTAGATCATGAGCATTTTTAAAGATAGCATCTCTTTAAAACAGTTTTATTGACTGTTGTATTGTCTTTCCTCTATAATCATCTAGCAAGGTGTCAGATAAATAGTTATTGTTCACTAATCATTTTTTGAATTTTATTGACAATAATTCATATAGTTATAGATTTACATGTGTTCATATGACAGAATTATGAATGTCATTTAGCAGGAGTACATTTCCACCTTGGTCTAACTGATATTACTTACAATTGGGTAATACACAATAATGAGCTGCATAGTGACACTTACAGGCCATGATCTGTGCTTGGGAAGAACCTTCATCCATCCAGAAACCACACAGTGGGCTAAGACAATTGGAAAAACTTTTACCAAAAGGTTAATGAAAAAGCTACCCTGTAAATAGAGTGTGAATTTGAAAAATTCATGGGACGAATTTTTCCTTGAGTACCATTTAGCAAAAAGACAAGATCAGAGAAATAAAATCAACCAAACAAAAATACTTCACAATTTCCTAGGAGGCAGTCCTGCATTTTAATTAAACAAATATTAAATACTGCATTCCTGTTATTTCAGTAAACACAGGAGTAGTAACAAGTAGGACAAAGGCTTTGAGTTCATGTTCTGTGCAATGTAGCATGTTGGCGTTTGTGTAGCTCTCTTGTAAGTTGTGCATATCCAGAGATCTATAATGTGTCACTCCAGAGCAATGGGCTTGTCAAGAAAGAGAAGGAGACACAAAGCCCATCATCAAATATCCTTTTTATTAATTGGTCACACCTCCGAAATCCAGAATAAGGTGTAAAAGAACTTTCACCTGTACATCACATTCTCCAGCTCAGGATCTATGTATATCTATTATAAAATAAGTGGTTATATGCAGGTAGGCAGCTACTCCTACCAAGACCTCACTGTGAACATATTCATTTCCAAATAGTTGAAAGATCTTTTAGAAATATGATGAATATAGTAACCAGCCACCCAGCCAACTAAACAAGAAATAAAATTATTATTCCAATAATAACTGGATCTAGTCTACTGTAGTATTCTGGGGGAACCCAAATGAAGAAATCTAAATTTATTTGTAATAAACAGAAAGTGTTATTTTTCTGAGGGAGCACAGGGAGTGCTGTCATTGTATCCATGCATTCCTGAAAATGACACTTGCTAGGGTGCAATCTAAAGTCCCTTTAATTCCTGTGTTTACTGAAATAAGAGGGATGTAGTACTTAAATTCTTCTTACTTGGTTCCTTGAGATGGTATTGAACCCAGAGAAAAAGGTGAGTACCAAAACTGGTGAAGCTTATTACGACAGAATTAGTATTACAAGCAATATTAACTCAGTGATCAGGTGACAAAGCAGGACACAAACTTAGAGACAGGACCATACACCTCAGTTCTGGCCTCCTCATGGACAACTGAAGGCCCTGAAATAACAGGGGCAACATCGACACAGGTGGTGTGGACTTTGATGTCCAAGCAGAACACCATCATCAGTATCACTTTTGCTGACACTCTTTTAAGCAGGGTTGCCTATGGGCACTTTACAAGAAGGAGGCAAAGCGGGGGGATAAAAACAAAAGCAAAAAAGGACACTGCATGATAAGTAAAAACTGAATTTGTATGAGTTGTGCTTCGAGATCTCTGAATAGTAATTACAGTTTTTGGAGGCAGAAAATCACGAGGAATGAATGGAGTCTCCTGAACCTCATTGAATGCAAAGGTCTATGATACCCAAAATATTCTGAATGAATCATTTTTTTTACAATTATTAATAGCAGAAAAGCTGTTGAAAATGTAAAGTATCTTAACCTTTACAACATTTAAAGAGAGTGTGAACTAACTCAGGGTGAGTTAAGCTCAAAGGGGGTTTATTCAAAACGTTAGGTAGTTCACTGGATCATTGAGATCCACCCTTGACAAGGGAATATTTCTTCACATCATGGTATGTGTTTAATTACATGTAGATTAACTGTAGCTATTAGTAGAACAGCAGAATTGGCCATTTTGTTCAATTTCTAAGTGTTTGGTCTCAAATTTTAATTACTAAATGCTATGATTTAAATGATTCTTCCAAAACTTCTGTTGAAATTTAAACTATTGTAACAGTGTTGAGAGGTAGGACCTTTAAGAGGTGATTAGGTAATGAGGAAATTAATGATGTTCTTGAGAAAGTGGGTTAGTTATGACGGGAGTGTGTTTCCCCCTCATTCTCTCTTTCCATGATAGCCTCTGCCATGTTACAATGCAGCAAGAAAGCCCTCACCAGCTTTGTCTCTCAGTCTAGGACTTCCCACCCTCCAGAACCATCACCTAAACAAACTTCTGTTAGTTATCAACTACTCAGCTTGTCGTGTTCTGTTAATAGCAGCAGAAAACTGACTATTAGGGTGGATCTGATTCTGTCCTTTCCTCTTATAATACTCTAAAAAAAAATGTACACTCTACAGAGTTTTTTCAATATAAATATAAATTGTTGAAATTTAACTAAAATTGCCTCGAGGGCCAGGAAGGCACAGTGGCTCACACCTGTAATCCTAGCAGTTTGGCAGGCTGAAGCAGGAAGCTTACTTGAGCTCAGGAGTTCAAGACCAGCCTGAGCCAGAGTGAGATCCTGTCTCTACAAAAACTAGAGTAATTAGCCAGGCATGGTGGTCCCAGACACATGTGAGGCTGAGGTTGGAGAATAAATTAAGCCTAGGAGATTGACCTTGCAGTGAGCTATGATAACACAACTTCTCTCTAGCTCAGGTGACTGAGCAAGACCTTATTTCAAAGAAAAAATTATAAATAAAATTCTATTGAAGGGAAATATTATTGTTATATTCTTAAAACTCGCCCTAATTTGTCTTCTCTCCCAATTTATTGAAATTATTTTTGCCTATTTATGGCATTTAAAAACTTCCTCCAAAATATAATTAGATGTTTTGTCAAACCGATTCCTGGGAATTTTAATTTTTGCTGCTGTTGTAAATTGGAATTCTTTCCCATTCATCCCAAAATTGTATGAATAATTTTTGATGATGTGGAGACACATCCCTCACTTATTGATTTTGTACTTTGTAATGTTGCTGAAAATTGCTGAGAATTTTTTAATAGTTGTAACAGGCTTTTTGTCTTTCACAGTCCACTATGTAGATTATATCATCTTGATAAGAAATATGTTGAATGAGAGCATAGATAATTGGTGTTCTCGTCTTGTTCTTTCTCTCAAAGGAAATATTTCTAGAGATTTTTTTTTCCCCACCAAAAATTATGTTTACTATATGGCTTTTTAGAATTAGCTAATATTTAGGTTTTGTGGAAATTCTCTTAAAGTCTTCATTTGCTAAAAGTTTTAAAAAGTAAATATGAAACTTTAGACAGTATGTTTCTTAATTCAGTATACTGATTTCAATAGAAGTATGACATTTTAGAAAGTACGTCTCTTAATTTACTTCACCTATTATATTGTTTACCTTCCTGGGTCAATAGTGGCTTACAGTGGAAGATTTTCTTTTTATAAAAAAAAATTACTTATAACAACTCTGCATAGTGAATGTATACTTAAGCTAGGTTTTGGAGCTGCTAGCTGTTTCATTCTTGGCTATTGGGAATAATAGTGCCTTAACTTGAGAGTACATATATTTCTCAAAATCTTAATTTTAATTCCTTTGAATACATGTGTATACACAGAAGTGAAATTGCTAGGTCAAATAGAATCTATTTTTAATTTTTGGAAAAATCTCTATACTTTTTTCCACAGTAGCTCCATCCATTTCTATTCCTTACATTCCTTTTTGGTTTCAGGTCATTTAAGTCTTTAGTCTACTTTCAGTTGATGTTTGTGTATTGTGTCAGAGAAGGGTTCAGTTTCTTTCCTTTTTTTTTGCATGTATATATTCAGTTTTTCCAACATTATTTATTGAAGAGATTATATTTTCCCCATTACATATTTTTTGCCACCCTAATGGTAGACCAGTTGTTTCTCTATGCATGGGTTTAATTCCAGAATCTATAGTCTGTTCCATTTCTCTGTACCTATCAGTGTCACAGTGTTATGGTTAACATACTGTTGCAATATATTTTGAAATCAGAAAGTGTGATTTCTCTAGATTTGTTCTTATTAAAAATTACTTTGGCTATTTGGGGTCTTTGTGGTTCTATAAGAATTTTGGGATTTTTTTTTCTATTTCTGTTAAAAAATACTGTTGCAGTTTTTACAGAGATTTCATTGAATTTGTAGATCCCTTTGGTTAATATGGACACTTTAACTAGAATGATTTTATTCTCTTTCTTCCCAATTTATGAATAAGAGAATTTTTTTTTTTTTTTTTGAGGAAGGGCCATAGTGGACTGGAGTCTAAAAATGGCCACACTCCCTGAGTGGCTCTGTCTTTACCCTTTTATCTCCAGCCAAGGGTTCCTTGTCCACAGGTATCCTTTTCATGAGTCAGTTTGAATTGAGCTGGAGAAGGTAGAGAAGGTGAATGTGGGCTTTTATGGAAGCAGAAGCATTAGTTTCGATGTCCTAGGAAGTTAAGTTTCTACAAATTCCAAGAGATCTATTCTTACTGTAGATTTTAGCAGCATCAGCATATGTCTTATTTTTCTCTGTTTATTAAGTTGTGAACTTCGACCTTTTCACTTAAGGAAGTACTTTATGACTTCTCTTTGGTATATCCAAATTGATAGCACTACTCTTGGACATAGGGATCGTCATTAAGGAAAATAAAGCTTGCTTAAACCAAAGTAGTGTGTTAGTAGTGTGTTACCAGGTTGATTGACCTGATAATAGTGTGAACAGCTACGAAGTGACTAAATTAGTTGGTATACGGCTTGGGTATCATGTGCAAAGGGATCCTTATGTCCCACATGGGACAGGACGGAATGGACAGGAGCAGCAAGAGGTTTCATCATGTTACTCAGAAATTTAGAACTTGCGAATTGTTTATTTCTAATATTTTACATTTAATATTTTTGGAATACACTTTACTATCAGTACCTAAAATTGCAGAAAGCAAAGCTGAGCATAAACAGGGACTGCTATAATTATTTTTTCTGATTGTTTCAGGTTAATTGAGGATACAAAGAATTAGGTTACAATGTTCTCATTTGTTTGGTAGAATCTGTCTTATAATAGTGTCCTGCTCTCAACAAGTGTGCCGTACACCCTAACATTGTGCCCATTAAGTGGAAGCACCCCCATCTCCCTTCCTCCTCCTGTCTCCCTATTCCCTTATGCCCCTACCACTCAACTTGAATTGATTTGAGCTTTTCTCTTACATGGTTAAGGATTGCTATAATTTTAACCTAGGATAGAAATTAAGATCCCTTCAATGCAACATGATTGTGGCAGGGAGAAATGCTTGTGCTCCAAAACATGATAAAAATTTAGGCTGCTTATGTTGTATATATGAAAATTACAAACCAAACAAATTTATTAATTTCACTATACAGGAAACCTTAGAAGGTATTTTGTGGTGTTTAGCACTGTCTCTTCCATTCTAGGAAAAAATTTGACTTCATCACCAACTGGAAAAATTTCATTTATTTCAGAATCAGTGCAGATGTTGACAAATGTAATTATCAACATGGGCTTCTGCAATATATAGAATCTTCTTATAGAAACTTCTGCAACAACATGAAGATTTAAGTGAAGGAAGTAAATCTATAAATTAGTTATAGTACTCAGATAAGACGATTAGATTGCATATCTACTGATATAAAAATAATTGGGTCTCTGAAATGAAGCATTTGGAACTGCATTTCAAAGACTAAAAGCTAAATATAGAGTGTTGTTGCTTCTAATTATAGCAGCTCTCCTTTTCTTTCAAACCATTTTGTTCTAATTGTTTTATCCACTAATGTCTACAGAGAATTAAGATAATTGATAGGAGAATGAGTTCTAGGGCCTGGATAGGAAAATTATTAAACAACAAACCTCAGCTTAAATTAAGATTTTTAATCATTATGTGCTATTTGAGTACAATGTGTTTCCTTTTTTAATCAGAGAAATATTCAATGCCAAGCTGAGAGAGTTCTGTGGATATAGGTTAGAGTGTTACGACTTTTATCAGAAAATGTTAAAGAAACATACCCAGAAAGGACAGCTGACCATTTTCAGCATCAATGATTTTATTGAACAAAAAGAGAATCTCAGGGGTAATTATTTTCAAACTTTTATAATGGATCCAAACTATGTCTGATAATTTTCTAGCAAACTAAGATAATCTCGAAGGACTCCATGAGTTTAGAAAATGTCAAAGTAATGAGAATTTAAATGAGATGGCCCAGTTATTTGAAATTAAATTATACAACAGTTATAATTTTATATAATTTTAAGACTATAAGCTCCAAAATGCTATCAAGTAGCTTTATGAATTATAGAAGATGAAAGAGGATAAAATAATACATAGGAACTGAAACTGATTATTTCTTATCTTAGTGTCTTTGCGAGACACAGAGTGTGTGCTGGTTCTATTATTTAATGAATAAAGCTGTGCCGTTGTAATCCCAGTTCCTATCTTTTTATGAAGCTATTTATCTCATTACAAATCTAAACTCCAGGTTTCTGCTGTGAGATTCATGGTGAGGGAATCGGTGTTGTGCGCATTATTACTTGAAGTTTAAAGTATGAGCTTTCGTATGTAAATCAAGTGCTGTTAGGAGGAAAACTGTATACAAAGAAAAGTGACTTTTAACTTTTATACTATATAACACATTTTTGGACGATAACATGATTTGAGAGGCAAGGATACTTTAGAATAAAAATTTTCTTTAATACATGCAAGTAAAGGTTCGAGGTTTTCCATTCTCTTAATGAAGAAAATCTAAGTATACTATAAATATGGCAAAGGAAAAAGAGCATAAATTTTACATTCTAAGAGATGTGGTTTGTTCACTTGAAAGAAGTGGGAAAAAAATGAAAGACTTGCTTTCCTTCTTTTGCTTCTATCTTTCTTTGTTTTGTATTATTTTTTAACCTATAATGTGCACATATTTTGGCAGCATGCTCCAGGTGCTGGGTTCTGTGTGAGGCATGTAACCCTTCCACACAGCAGCTGAGCTACTGTGAACAGTTACATAATTTTTTCAAGGCTCAGTCTCTTCTTTAGTAATCTATGGTCTACATATACCATAATGTATTCATCATAAAAAATTAATGAACTAATATTTTTTCAAAAATCCTGGATGGAATTGGAGACTGTTCTTCTATGTGAAGTATCATAAGAATGGAAAAACAAACACAGGTACTCACTGTGAAACTTGAACTACTTGATCAAAACCCATGTGCACATATGCCAGCAAAACTCAACAGAAAACAGGTTGGAGAGGGAGGAGAGGCGGGGTAAGTTTACACCTAACAAGTACACAATGCACAGCATCCTGGTGACGGACACGCTTATAACTTTGACTTAAATGGTACAAAACATTTGTACCCTCATAAATATTCTGAAAGAAAAAAAATACAAACAACAATAAAAATTGAATAAAACCCCCTGTCGTACTAAACACCCTCTCTTCTCTGCTCTTTGGAGCTCTCCTCCTATGCCAGCTTTTATTTCCTGCAGAGGCCTGGTTTAGATAGAAGGAGAGGAAATGGAAACGTAAAAGCAACAAGAAATTTTCTTTTATAAAGGAAATATTTGTGTTTGGGGGCATGTTTTGTTATTGATTTTGAAATACTTAGATTTATTTTTCACTTTCCTTCTCTAAAATCTATAAGGGGATACAGATTTTGTTTTCTTTTGAAAGTAGTTGTTGACCATGTGAACCGTGATTTCTAAGGGATAGTTTTGGCAGCCACTGGGTAACATTCTAGGACAGACAAGCGTGGTCCTTGGCATGTTCTTTCACTGCTATCGCAGAGATTCCCTTAAGTATCTTGGCATCCAGCCTGTCTCTATCTGTGCCCCACGCCACCTGCCAAAAGGTTTTGAGAACAGTATAAACCTTTGTCCTTTTGTGAATGTCATCCAAATACATCCCCGCCCTCTGTGACTTCCCTATCAATAATAAGCTAATTTTGAAGTAGTCATAACACACTCCTGAGAAAACATCTAAAGTAGCATGACAGACTGTGTCATTCTAGGTAATGTGTGCGTTTTCATATTTGCAATTTCAGATGTTAGTCTAAGAGTTTAGGTTCAATCTAATTTGTATTATGATGGACAATTCAGAGCAGGAAGGAGAAAATGATGCTAAGACTAGAGGCCTTTAGGTTTAGGTAAGTTGATTATAAGATCCTAAATTATGGCTATTTCATATGCTCTAACATTAAATGAGATCCAGTTTCCTGCTCCCAGATTATTAACTTAAACAAGAATACCAAGAGGCTGCTCCCGTAGCTCTGTTGGCAGGGTGCCAGCCACATACACCGAGTCTGGTAGGTTCGAACCCAGCCCAGGCCAGCTAAAACAATAATAACTTCAACAACAACAAAACAAATAGTGGGGCATTGTAGTCTCAGCCATGTGGGAGGCTGAGGCAAGAGAATCGCTTAAGCCCAAGAATTTGAGGTTTCTGTGAGCTGTGATGTCACAGCACTCTATCAAGGGGGACAGCTTGAGACTCTGTCTCAAAAATAAAAGAGAGAGAAAACCAAGAATCACATAAATAATTAACATAAATAAAACTTTTGAATTAACATAAATAAAATGAATATGATAGAAATGTGAGAAAAGTTATTTAATCATAGGCCTCCGTTGTTTGTGATGAAAGTGTGGCATCCTTCTTACTGTTGACTGTGTCTTCTTTTCTCTGAATATATTTAAAATACTATATTGTCTTTACTTTTTCTTTTCAGAAATGTATCTCTAAAATGGGCTACATGTGGTTTCTCTTTAATGTTTTTCAATTTGATAATTTAATTTAGTACCACAGAGTTTTACTGTGGTACTAAAATTTGTAAATTGCTTTTAATCGACTTTTGAAAATTTATAACAGCTATTTCTTCAAATTATTTTGACTTATTCTTTCCTCATCTCCAGGACTCCAAGATCATGTACGGTAGAACAGATTATACTATTCATTAAGAAACAATCTATGCTAACAGAAACATTTCTCTACTTGGGAGTAACCTATGAGATTTGGCTATGGGATTCAAATACCATCTCTGGTTCTTGATCATCCACTTTGTGTCTGTAATATTTTGCAGGTCTTACTAGAACCTCCAGAGCTTAAGAGCTTTTTGTTTTGATTTTGGTTTTAATTTGTGAAACATTGCAAGTAAGTTGTACTTTGCAGGTTTTTATAAGATGCATATACTCTCACATGTGTTTTCTTATGGCACAGTACTTGACATACTGTCAAGTTTCCAATAAGAGAAAATTTTATTATGGATAACTACTATAGCAAATTATAATTACACCTGTAGTCCCACAAATTGTCGTCACAAAAGGTACAATCAGCTTTCTAGTCAAAAATGGGCTTTATAACTTTTGATTTTAACCAGCTTTGTTCTGGCTATAAAGTGTGTACACAATTGGGTAAGTTGAAAAATCAGTTGACTGGAGTTCACATGGCTTATAGGCTGCTGAGAAAAGAAAAAAAGAGAAAGTAAAAGCACTTCAGATTAAACAGTCACAAGGTTATCTCTTTGTCATTCTTCTCACTGGGGGTTTTAATGGAGAATTCATTGAAGACAGTAGAAGCCACAGTGTTAAGAATAGGAGACCATGACAGGGCTGAGAGCAGATGGAAGGGCTTCACAACTGGGCACTGTTAAAAAAGCAGCTCTGAAGCAGAAGTTAACTAGAGGAGCTGATAACCACTGATAGCAGTTGACAGCTATCTCTGCCACCTTACGTGAACATTGGCTAATTACAATATCATTTAATTGTGGTTTTAAAATTTCCCCACTCTTGACAACCTATGACAGTTCCAAGTCAACCATAGAAAGTATGAAAATGGGTGGGAACTCAGTTCTTTTTTTTTTTTTTTTTTTGAGATGGAGCCTCAAGCTATCCCCCTGGGTAGAGTGCCATGGCATCACGCTCACAGCAACCTCTAACTCCTGGGCTCAAGCGAGTCTCCTGCCTCAGCCTCCCAAGTAGCTGGGACCACGGGCGCCCACCACAGCACCGGCCATTTTTTTTTTTGGTTGCAGCCATCATTGTTGTTTGGCAGGTCCAGGCTGGGGATTCGAACCCGCCACCTTAGGTGTATGTGGCTGGCGCCTTAGCCACTTGAGCCACAGGCGCTGAGCCGGAACTCAGTTCTAAAAATTATGATCCAAATTCTTTTTTTTTTTTTTTATGATCCAAATTCTTAGCAAAAGCCAACCTTTAGGCCCCCAAATATTCCTTCTCTCAATTGGTAAGAACCCAAACGATCTCAAATCACTTCCTCTCAGTGCAGCTCCCCGTTTGCTCCTGCTCCCCCCCCCCCCAGTGTACTTTCACTTTCAATAAAAACCATCACTCGCCTGGCTGAGTTCTTTCCCAAGGAATACCAAGAACTTGGGAAAACCTCCACTTGGAAGCCAGGAATAACTTTATAATAATTTTATTAATGCTTAGGATACCCCACTGTAAGAAAACATCTTTAAAATGTCAGATTCTCAAAAACTTAAGATATTTGTTCTTAAAATGATTTTTTTTACTGTTTACAAACTTTCACACTGTGAATGTTCTTTCTGTATTTAACAAGTGATTTGTATTTTAAAAAAATAAAGAAAAAACGGCATTGCTTTGTTTTATATATAGCAAGGTTGTACCAAGTGAACTTATAGCTTTAACATACAAAATCAGCGCATTTTGATGAAAGATGTATCTTTTATTTTATTTCAGTGAAAAGAGGTATGCTTAGGAACTGATGATTTAGGAAAGATGTTTGGATACAGAAAATAATAGCTAATGGAAGTTGTTCAAAGCACTTTTTTAGAAACACATAAAAATAATATTTATACATTTTTGCTGATTCTATTGCAAGATTAAAAATTAGACAATTATAAACTAAAGAATTTCTTACATTCTAATTTGTTTAGAATTTGCCAAAATATACATTTTCTGCTATAAAATTCAATATTTTTTGTCTAATCAATATTGAAACCAAAGGTTTATTTTAAGTGATCCTCTTGAGATAAACGTGTTTATACTTTCCAATGCAAAAGACACATTTCTTTCTTCTCTCTCTGTTTATAAACTTGAAGTTCATGAGGATAATTTTATGAGAAAAGAAATTTATAGGTAGTTGAAATCAAGATTTATTCATATTATAATGCCATGTGGGACTTAGTGTGAAATTTGATGGGCATTGTATAACTACACTTAAATGTTAATTGTAGAATATTTACAAATGCAAAGAAAACAGACCACTTTAAATAACAGATGCCACCAAAAGCTTACCCTTGATAAATATAAAACCTGATGAAGGCATCAATAACTATTTGTTGATGAATAAAATAACATACTTGTAATTTTGCTTTTCTAAGGAAAACATATTTAAATTAGTGTCCAGAGGTTATTTTTTCATAAGCAGAAGAAATAATTTACAAATCGCCAGGCCTTGTGGCAGGCACCTATAGTCTCAGCTACTTGGGAGGCTGAGACAAGAGAATCGCCTAAGTTAAGGTGACCAGACATCCTGCTTTTGGCAGGACAGTCCTGATTTTTATCCGCAGCGTTTTTAAAAAGTCCCAATTTTTGGAAAGAATGCACAATAAGCTAGGGAAAGGCGGGAGAATGGGAAGGGAATATACGGTTTTCAGCTGCTGAAAAGGTTAATGTAACTCCATTTGGGAATGAAGAGGTTAATGTAACTTCATTTGGAAATGAAAAGACTAATGTAAACTCCCTACTCCCCTCCTGGGCAAGGACATCCAGGTGAAATCTATCAGAAGGATGCTGGTTCCCTCCCTGGCTTCTAGGCAAGGACAATTAGCTCAGAAGGAGCCAAACTGTCTGGAACAAACAAGTAGCCCCTCCTTCTCTATAGGGTCCCTAACCATAAACAGCTTAGCCAATAGCACCCCTCTATAATGGTGTCCTGCTTTACCAATGTTAAAATCTGGTCACCTTAGCCTAAGTCCAGGAGCTGGAGGTTGCTGTGAGCTGTGATGCCATGGCATTCTACTGAGGGTGACAAAGTTAGACTACGTTACTTAAAAAACAAAAAAAAAGAAATCACTTACAAGAAAAATGTATTACACATATAAAAAAGCAAAAAGACATGAGGTGATAAAAACCGAAAATTTTTATTTAAAATTAAGTAAACAAAAACTACCTTGCCAATTAATTTTTATAACTCTAAGAAAGTTAAGACAAAATAAATTAGGACATTATACTATTAATTCCTTCCTTTCAAATCAGTATTATCTTCAATAGAAAAATATTATCAAATATTGTCCAAAATATTGTCCAAATTAAAAATTTAAAATACATTATATTTTTGAAGTATGCTAATGTACTACCCTGATAAAAGTATCTTGACCATGAACCACACAACTACAAATATTGTTTTCTGAGTTTACATGTACATTAATGACTCCTAAGATCTGTGAGTTTTTTAGCTACCATAGAACATTGAGTTAACTGTACTGATATGATGCCTGCATATTACTACATGGAGCAAAATGCTTGTACTAGAGTATTGTGTTTCTTTTTTGTTTTGTAGGTCTATTTCCAGTCAATGAATCTGGCTTAGTCATTTAACTCTATTGCACTAAAGTTTTTATTAAAAAGATATATTTAGTTTATCAGACAATAGTTGTTAGAATGTTATGGTTAGCGGTTAGCTCTCATTGTTAAATACTATATAATGACTCTATCTTTGCTATGTATAGGTCTTCTAAAGGCTAACAATCTCATTCATCAGTTTTTAATTTTTGTTTATGAGATTTTTCCCTAAGTACTTTTAAAAATTCATTGATACTACTAAGTCTGATTAGAAACTCTAGTATAAGAAGAAATCAAATTTAGATCAAATATTTAATTTATTTAAAGTAAAAATTTATTTCATTTTAAATTTAATTTAAATTTATTTATTTTTAGTGTATCTGGCAATGTTCCTCAAAGGATACAAATAGTCTGGACTTCCACAAGTTTTCTTCAGCTGAGTAATGAAACTTTCCAAGTTGAAATAAGGGATTTTGGTCTTTTACTACCATTGTGTTTCTACTATAATTATTAATAAATTTTCAAAACAACTGAAGGAGTTATTATTCCTGTTTTAGAAATGTGTATATTATAAATGTGGAGAATAAAGCTCTGAGAGGTTATTAAAAAGCCTGTGGTTTAATTATTAAAAGCTGTAAAGTAAAATTTAAACATAATGTCATTTACTCAAAACTACAACACAATAGGCATATTAAAAAATAAAGTAGTATGTGAATTTAGTTGTGTAAGTTTATAGAGTGGCTGCCATGGCAACGCAGCTCCTGTACTAACCAGTATTAGTGTTAGGAAGATTATCTTAGCCTCAAAATGCGGGGGTGGGAGTTTAGTGCAAGTAACTTGAGATATTATGACTTTTTAATATTATCAGCTCTTTTCAATTGATTTTATATAGAGCATATAGCTTTCTGCCCATCTCTAAGGTACATCTCAGTATATGATGAAGTACAACAGTTTATGGTAGTGGTTAAATATAAATGCATTTAAAATTGGTTAGCCTGGGTTCAAATCTTCTAAATTTTCAACCCATGTAAACTTCAACAAATAATTTGTTAATATTATTTTGTGTGTGTATCTTTGACTTTAATTTAAGAAAAGTTTCATCTTCATATGATTATTGTGAAAAAATTAAAGCACTTAGAATATTTCCTTAATTCATGGCACATTTGTTAATATAATTGTGATTGTTCTGTGGCTTAATACTTAGAGGCCCATTTGTTTCTATTTAGAGACAGTGAGCTATACAGGAAAATAAAAAGTCACTGGAGCAATAGGTTATTTGAAGAGCAAAAATTAAGATTAAGTCTCCCATACTAATTTCCTGCCTTGCTCAGGAAAGTAGAATATCCACTCAAATTTGTCACTGCTGTGGAAAATGAGTGACCTGTTCATAGATAGCCACCAAGGATTCCTAGCATCATCTTTTGTCACTGGTGAAGGGTAGATAGTTTTGAACAAACCTGTTGGTAACCATCATCATAACTTTCTTCACTTATGGGGAGTTTAGGAGACAAAACGATAAAGAGTAGGCAAGCGTAGCAATGAGAGTCTAAACATAAGGGGTGGAATTAGTCTTTAGCAACATAAATCATTCATTCCATGTACTCTTCCAGAGACATTTCTAAATCTATTACTGAACGGTTTCAGAGCCACTTTTTAACACTGAGTCCTGACACTTTCAGTATGCATAAAATGTTGTATTAAATTGTCTAACATGTCCTGTTTACAAATTTTAATCCTTGAACAATTGCAATGTCCTTCTACTCTTTAACAAAAAAATTATCATCCTAGCATGTGCTATTCAAACCAAAATAGACCAACAAATATACACAAAGCATATCTGCATCTTTGTTTTCTATTTTCACATTATACTCTCATCTTGCTTATGCAGTTTCACAAACTGAACTCCTGAGAGCTCTCTCTAACCCCACCTTCCTCAACACTGAAGTGTATTCAGAGTCCTGTATTTCAGTAAAAAACATGTACTACTATACATATATAATCCACTATCTCTACCATGGTAAGAAAATTGCAATTTACTGTAAAATGCAAGCCATCTGAGAGTTTTGAAAAAGGAGGTGGCACCTTTTAAAGAGTGAGTCTGAGCTTCTAGGTTGAACAACAGAAAGAACAAGAGTTCATATGAAGCATTAAAGGTGCTACCTGGGTCTTTTTTGCAGCCTTGGTCTCTTGGTTCACTCCTGGAAGGAAGCTTTCACACTCTGAAAAGACCAGGCTCTGATTAGGTCACTGGGAGCCACAATGTATGAACCACATCAACTGACAGCAGTGTAACTGAGCCATTGAGGATGTCCAGTCCATTTAAAATCTGACAGCAATTACACTTGAACATGAGAAGGAAACACCACATTAATTAAACTCACTCAACCTATAGAATGAAGGAGAATAGAAAATTTTGTATGCCAATAAATTGCTTAGTGTTTTTTGTTATGTAGTGATAGATAACCAGAAAAACATCCTTCAAGACCTCACAGTGTTTTTCCTTCCAAGCACTATATTTATTCAAATTCTGATTTCTACATTATGTCTTACTGGTGTGCAGACCCTTGCAAACAGGAGAGTCAGTTCTTGCTCCTTTAATCACATTTCAAGGATAGGTACAACATGTTGACATACAGATGTATCTTTGCTTTGAGGTATCCAATATCCCAACCAATACCCACCCAAGTAGTTTGAACTATAGGCTACTTACCAAAGGAAATACCATTAGTCAGAGTTAGGGATGACATGACACTATGTGACAGAGGACTGCTGGGGTTCTCAGAGATTTCATGTTAAATGTGTGATTTCACAAGGTAAGAAAACTCTACTTTTTATAAGCATTAGGTAACTTTATGTTAAGACCATGAGATTGCCCCTCTAGAGATTGATCTATGACTGAATTTCTGTGTGTAAAGTTAGAAAAACCAAAACCAAAAAAACAGCTTTCAGACAACTTGAAACAAGAAGTCATGTGTGGACATCAGCAGGGATGTTGGAATGAGGACCTCCAAAATGTTGCTTCTCAAAAAAAAAAAATAACACTGGGGAAAATATTGTCAAAATCAACTTTCTGAAACTCTGGAAACAATCAAGGAAGCATTTTGTTAAAACAAACTGCTGAATCTTGGTAAGACTGTTTAACTCACTCTATTTCTATGTTCCTTTCAGAGCTTGAAGAACAATTCAAAAGTCAATAGCTCTTTAGTCATGGTAAAAGCAGCAGCCAGCAGCCACTAAAGGCAGCAAAGCAGGTTTGGCTGCTCCAAAATCATTCATCTCAGAGAACTGTCATTATTTGACCCATCTGACAGTTATCTGGAAACTCCTCTTCTATGGCTTATCTTTATTTGATATAAATCAAAGCTCAATCAGGCATTTGTCAAAGATGATCAGCAACAATTGATTAATATTTGCAGCTACCTGTGGCAGTGATGCTACTTGTGGCAAAAAAGGAAAAAAAAATTTAATTTGAAAAGAGCTGACTAAAAAATGTTAAACAAAAGCCTGAGGAATGAGATGTTAAGGGTTTTGCAAAGCCCCAATATATTCCCAGAAATCTAAAAGGCACTCATAAACATAGGACTGTGCACGTGGCCAAGGCTATTCACATACCCAGAAAAGAAGCAAGAAGATCCTAAGCTGTCACTTCTGGTTGACCTTGAGGCTCTATGCAAGCAGGAAGCGAAGGTTGTGGCCAGTTGTAAACTACCTGGTAGAAAATTGCAGGTGCCACAACACACAGACAGACCTACAGCAGGGGGTCTTGAGGGACTTAGTGGTTCCTGGAGTTTGAGGGAAAGTGATAAATTAGAATTATAATTAAATAATTTAAAATTTCTGCTCTTAACATAATGAAAAACAAGCCAAAAACTAAAAGATGACATTTTTAAATAACATATATTATAAAGAGAATGAGTTTAGAACATACAAACAATACTCAATACTCAATAAGGAAACAAACAATCTGATACTGCCAGGACAAAAAATGGCACTTCAGTAAATACATATAGATGCCAGGTAAATACATGAAATGGTGTTCAATATCATTATCCATTAAAGAAATAAAAAAAAATTTTTTTTTTTTTTTTTTGGAGACAGAGCCTCAAGCTGTCCCCCTGGGTAGAGTGCCGTGGTATTAAAGCTCACAGCAACCTCCAACTCCTGGGCTCTAGTGAGTCTCCTGCCTCCACCTCCCAAGTAGCTGGGACCACAGGTGCCCACCACAACGCCCGGCTATTTTTTGGTTGCAGGTGTCATTGTTGTTTGGAGGGCCTGGGCTGGGGATTCGAACCCGCCACCTTAGGTGTATGTGGCTGGCGCCTTAGCCGGTTGAGCTATAGGTGCCGAGCCAAAGAAATCAAATTTAAACTATCATAAGATTCTACTGCAATATTAAAATGGCTCAAGTAAACATAATAATTATTACTCTATTAATTAATCTGGCATTGCTAGTTGAGCAAATGCAACTCATATATTGATGTTGCAAATGCTAAATAACCTGTTTTAGAATAGTTCAGCAGTTTTTTACACAGCTAAATATACATTCAAAATAAGACTCACTAATCCCAGTCCATGGTACTTAATAAAAGGAAAACTTACATCTGCACCAAAAACAATTGTACACATATGTTAATGGAAGCTTTAGTCACAATCACTAGAGGGTAAAATGGTTCAAATGCCATTTAGCTACAGAATGAATGAGCAAGTGTGGGATACTACTGAGCACCAAAAAGGAATTAGCCATTATTGATGAGTATGAAACCATAAGTCATTTCAAACAGGAAAACAGGAGTTTTGCTGTGATGAAGACGGAGTTGAAGTTTATTTATTATAAAATCACATTTATAGGGCATTTTTAAAACTGCAAAACTGTAACAACAAAAAACAGATAGATGTTTGTCACAAACTAGGTGTAGAAGCAGTGGTTGGCTACAAGGGGTTATGGGGGAGTTCTGGAGAGTGAGAAACCATTCTCTATCTTGATTCCTGAAATTTCTTCATTTCAATATTAAGGTGGTTTCAATATGATATGCATTTGTCAAAACTCACTGAATTGTATTTCATTTAAATCATACCACAATAAAAATTGAAGGAAACACTATCAGCTGAATTGAAGTTGGTGTGATATGAGGATGGTGGGATAGTGTTAAATTCAATGTTTGTTCCATAATATTGAAAGATAGGATTTTAGTATAGTGGGTAGATTTTTAAAATAATAATTTCAGTTTTAGTGATTACTAGATGTATTCCTTGGATATAGATAACTTTAATAGCTGGTTTTATGCATTCCCCGAAGAGACAAATGTTTTCCAAAAGTACTTTCCAAGTAGACCAAATTAAGTAGCACTTTACACATTTTAATCATTATTTTAACAGTGAATGAGAATATCTAACTGCGTTTTTCAGAGAGGGGTCAACGTTTGTTAGATAATTTTTAAAATTTATTTCTTTTGTTACGATTAGCATTCCTTATAATTATCCTCATCTAAAGTCTTTGTATATTTTTCTAATGTCATGGACCAGTCACAACATATGGTGGGTTTACTTCCTAGTGGCCTGGTGGTACCAGGAGACCGAACAATTATTAGTAAGAGTTATAGAATTAGTTAGAGTTAGTATAGAGAAATAATAGACAAAGATATAGTTTTAGGAGCAGCAGGGCTTGGGAGGCGGCACACACTTCCTCATGAGGCTTCCAGTATGCCGCCAGGAGTATCAGGCTGGCTCTGTATTTGTTTTATACATCAGTGTCACAGTCATAAATCTCATGAACACCAGGCAAACAATCCCGCCAAGGTTCTTGCTGTGCTTGCATTCCTACGAACTAGACCAACTCTACAGCTGATTACATTAATTGCATTAATTAACGTGATGTTTTAATACTCTGACAGCTCTATTTCCAAACTGATAAATTCCTCTGGCCCAATCAAGGTGAAGGAAGAAAGGAGACCTTTCTTCTTATCTGGTTTGGAGCAAGTCTTCCTGAATTGGACAAAGTTTAAAGAATTCACATTCTTAATTCTCCACATCCACTCCTTAGAGCACACACCCTTGCCCTGGCAGAAAGCAGCTTCAAAGCCTCCAGCCAGGGGAGGAAAGATATACAACACACCAGGCTGCAGAAATATTAAAGTGATAGGATCTTGCACTTTGTGCTGAGATCCCAGAAAATTGAAATACTCTTAACTTTGACTAGACTTTGTTCCCTATTCCTAATAATATTTCTAATCTACTATTAATAATTGAGTGTTAGTTTCAAACTTATAAAATCATTATTACTAGTAATGCAAACACATCAAGATATGACTCCTCCCAAAGGTCTTCCCACATGCACCCTTCATTCTAAGTGTGAGAGCTTACTGCTAACTGATACTTTAATCCATGCAGACCATTCTTTAAGTCCAAGGGCCACAGATACTAAATCTTTACACTAAATCTTTCCATTTCAATGTCAAAAAGATGTTTATATTAATCTCAATAAATTATCATTGGTGATTTCCTTCTTAATCTTGTCTTTGACCGAGCTATCATCAGCCTAAGATTATAAGGTTTCCATGACTTTGAGTATGAAGGTTGCTGTTCAACTTTTATTCCAGGGTGGTCTGAGAAGATACAAGGAATAATTTCCATGCTTTTAAATTTGCTGAGGTTAGACTTGTGTCCTAGGATATGATCTATTTTGGAGGATGACAGGTGGGCTGATGAGAAGAATGTATATTCAGTTTTGTTAGGGTGAAATGTTCTGTAGAGGTCTGTAAAGTCCATTTGTTCTAGGGTCAGCTTTAAGTCTAATATTTCTTTGTTTAGTTTCTTCTTGGAGAAGAAAATTGTCAAAATTGTTTCCCTTGACAAATATGTAGTGACCTTCCTTATCTTTCTTTATCTTTGTTGGTTTAAAGCCAATTGTATCTGCTACTAAAATTGCAACCCCTGCTTTTTTCTGATTTTCATTTTCCTATATTATACAAGTCCATCCCTTCACCCTGGAGTCTATTTTTATCCTTTATTAAGGTAAGATGATATTCTTTTCTTTTTTTTCCTTTTCTTTTCTTTGTCTTTCTTTCTTTCTTTCTTTTTTTTTTTTTTTTTTTGAGTTAGTCTTGGAAATTTATTGGAACTGGTAGTCTTATATTTTAATGTACAACTGTTAGAAAGAAAAAAAAAGATTTGAGAATATTTTCAGAATTTATCACATTCAAATAATGTTGATGATTAGGTTATAACTACAAGTTCACAGACAAATAGGTATATCATTGTAGAAAAAGGCTGTAGTGATATGCATTGAGGGGATGAGATTATTGTATACAACAGATATCTGGTCTGAGTTTATGTATCCAGTCAGCCAGCCTGTGCTTCTTTAGAGGACAATTTAAACCATTCATATTAATTGAGAGAATTGATAAGCCTGGTTTCATTTGGGGTGTCATGATTTTCAGATGTCCAGTGGATATTTTTAATTTTTTCACCACTGTGGAAGTTGGGTTTTGTTCAAAAATTTCTCAGTGAGTTTACTTTGGAGGTAGAGTATTGCACTGGTTATTGTGGAGGATGAGTCTGAGAATATCCTGGAGAGCAGGTTTAGTTATGGCAAATTTCTTCAACATGTCTATGTCATTAAAGTATTTGATTTCTCCATCACAAATGAAACTCAGTTTAGCTAGATACAGGATCCTGGGCTGGATGTTGTTTTGTTTTAGGAGATTGAAGGTTAATGACCATTTTCTTCTGGCTTGAAACATTTTGTCTAAGAGGCATTCTGATATTTCTCCCTTTGTTGGTGATGCTTTTCTTAGATCTGGCTGCTTGCAGAATTTTCTCTTTTGTCTTGAATCTTGCTGGGGTTCTAAAACTCTGCTATCTGAAGTTCTGTATCTCTTGCAATGCTTGGGAAATTCTCCTCCAAAATCTCTTGGAGTAAAGCATCTTTACCTTTAGGACCATCCCCTTCTTCTTCAGGAATTCCTATAAGATGAATGTTTGATCTTTTGGAGTGATCCCACAACTCTCTCAGGGAATGATCACTTTTTGCTCTCCATTTGTCTACCTCTTTGAGTGTTTGGGAATGTTCAAAAGCTTTGTCTTCAGTTTCAAAGATCCTTTCTTTTGCCTAGTCAACTCTATTACTGAGGGATTCTACTATATTTTATAGCTCCTCAACTTTTTTGAGCTCTGTTATCTCTTTTCTTATTATGTCCGTATCTTTGGTGACTTGGGCTTTGAATTCATTAATTTCTTGAGAAAATCTTAGGAAAAAAAAAAGAACTACTCTTTGGAATTCAATTTCTATCTTTTCTTCCATTCTATTTATCTTATTTGCAATCTATATTCTGATTCAATTTCTGACATTGCTGCCATTTGTCTATGAATGGGATCTTCAGTTGTATCTCCTTTGTCATTTCTTGTGGGGGGGAGGGTTGATCTAGTCTGGTTATTCATGTTGGCAGAGTTCTTCTGTTGGGTCTGCACCATGTTTATTTTCTACCGTTTGGTTATAAGAACTAGTAGGGTATAATTGAATTGGGGTTCCCAGGTAGTAGAGATAGCCCTTTACCAAAGCACTAGGGTTTGTAATTGTGGCTTATCTCCTACAAAAGCTCCTTTCAGAGTCTTGGCTGGATGCTCTGAGGACCTAATTGGTGACATAGCTCAAGCTAGCTTTGTTTAAATATCAGCCAACCTCTACCCTAGCCAAGAAACCATAGTATTAGGTTTAAATCTCCACTATGAAGAGATACAAACAGCTATGGTGCCCAGACCTTACCTTTCATTTTTTTCTCCTACAGAACATTGAAGGTCAACCTCAGAATGTCTCTGAGTGGACAGAGACAGACATGGGTTTCAATTAAATTGTCTAAGGTGGTGCAAACCCTGTTCAGGATTCAAGGGTTTCCAACAGCACAATTAGAGCCAGGTATCCACACTCCCACCAGCCAGACTCAGTCCACACTGTTGTCCACTTCTCTGCTCACAGGCCCAGTTGGAGCCAGGGGCTATGCCCCTGCCCAGCAGTCTCAGTCCACACCCAACTAGCCTTTGCTTGTCAGACCAGTTGGAGTCAGGGAACCTTACCCCCACCTACCAGTCTCAGTTCACTGCCTGGCAAGCCTCTGTTCACAGGCTTGTAGTTGGGCACTGGGCCTTGCCCTCCAGTCTCAGTCCACACCCAGATAGGCACTGCTTGCCAGACCAGTTGTAGTCAGAGGACCACACCTCTGCCTGCCAGTCTCAGTCCACTGCCTGGCAAGTCTCTGTTTGCAGGCTCTGTTGGAATCAGGGCACTGCACTACAACTGCAGGTCTCAGTCCTCACCTGGTAAGCCTCTGCTCAACAAACCCACTGGAGACAGGGGACCACACCCTATCCCTCAGGTCTTGGTTCATACCTAGTAAGCCACTGTTCAAGGGTTCTGTTGGAATCAGGGGGCCACTCACTTGCTCTCAGGTCTCACTCCACACCTAGCAAGCCTCTGCTTGCAGGCCCATCAGGGGCTGGGGACCAGCCCTGTCTGCTGAACTCAGTCCACATGGAGCAACCACTCTCCCACTGTGGGTGCCATCAGAACCAGGGGTTTTGCACTACTTCCTGCCAGACACAGCCCAAAATACAGGTCTGCACCACCACTGGCCGGGTATAGTCATAACCAGGGGACTGCTTCTCCTCCAGCCAAGTGTCACTTTTTTCCTACATCCTCTTTCTTAGTTAGTCACAGATTCCATCCTGGTGATTGGCAGACCACACTATTCCCAGATCTCTCAGGACAAGACCAAATATTGTGCTCTGCAGGGGATAGACCTTAGACTTTAGACCACCATGCAAAGGGGAAAGGGTGGAGTGGGAGCTTGGACTTGTGGGGGAAAATATATGTTCAATTTTATGCTTGGCAGGGTGGTATCTAGGTTCATTAGTGAGACTTCTCTGTAGAAAGTGCCCTGGAGTTTAGCTACTCTCTCCAGCAAGGTAAAATGAGAGGTCTTTTGTTCACTGCTCCTTTACAGATAGCCTGTAGCAGGCCTCCTACTTGGGGGAGGGGTTTCCCATCCAATAGCTGATAGGCTTTGTACCTGAAATTTGTTTTCTTGAATGCTCTTCTTTGGAGTTACAGTTTGCTGAACTTCTTTCTTGGCTCAACTTCCCACCTTTGGCTTCAAAAAATCTAATTCTGTCTACTTTTTCTTCCTCTGTCAGGAGCCTCTGCCTTGGGTTGCTACCACTTAGTCATCTTCCCAGAATCCCCTATAATTTTTCAACTTTACAATGAGGCAAAAGTGATACACATTCAGCATACATGTGACTTTGAGTACCCACACAACCTTTCTGGTAAGTAACCCACACAATCTTTCTGGTTTTCAATTTCTGCATGGTATTCAATAAATTACATGAGGTATTCAACACTTTATTATAAAGTAGACTATGTATTAGATGATTTCTCCCACCTGTAGGCTAATTTCAGTATTCTGAGAACATTTTAATGTTGGCTAGGCTCAGCTATAATGTTTGGCTTACAAGGTGTACTAATCCATTTTCAATTTATCATATTTTCAACTTAAAATGAGTTTACCAGGATATGCCCCATTTTAAGTTGAGGAGTATCTGTAGTAATGTGCAGTGACGATCACACTTGTTGTACCCTCCTATGATTGATAAGGCATTTATGAGAGAGCTGGTAAAGGTCAGGATATTCATGTTTTCCAAGAGAAGTAAACCATTTTATCAGGTATCCCTGTTCTTAATAAAAATAAAGTAAAACTATGGATGCTTTCACTTGGCTGAAAATGCCCAAAATGCATGTTGCTCAGTGGCACTTAGGTAGAAATTCTGACTTAGATTGTTGAATTAAGGTAACATTTTTTTAAATACATATCACCATTCTCCTTTTCAAAACTATAGCTACAAATCATCTAAAATTATCTTGTCATGAAGTAAAGAAATTCTTTAATTTTCCAGAATTAACAGCATTTGTTGAAAATGGTAATTTTTCATAGGTAAATTTGATGCAAGGTAAATTATCTCCTTGTCAGAATTTAAACTTCAGCACCAGAAAAGTTGTAAAGTATTAATTTTATGTGCACCATTTGGCATAAAATTCTTTATCATCTAGTTTAAGCTTCTTTTGCACCAGAGTCACACTGTTACACTTCCTTGCAGCTATTCAACTGTAAATGCTGCTGCATTGAACTGTACACCCTACTATATGCATCAGTATGATGAGCCATTAATTATAAAGTAAGTCAACATAATCTAAGGGAAAAAATATCACTTTTCTTTTTTTTTTTGGGCACTTACTAGAAATTAAAAAAAATATTTACACAGGATAAGTGCATAAATGGTAGAATGATTTTTATCAAAGGTCATATGTTGATTTTTTTCTTCACATGAGTATAAAATATGAGAAGTACCAATTTTTAGCATTTTCACAGATTCTCCCTTACTAAAACAAACAGAAACATGTTTTGAGGCTGATAATTTAACTAGCTTTCTATTAAAATATGAATTTTCATTATGGATAATGCATATAATTTTTGTTTTTAGTTTTTTTTAATCAGACAAGATATTTTTGGTAAAAAACATAGCATTTTTTACTTCTTGAAACACTTAAGTTATTTCAAATGCTACCTTTAGCTTTACCAGTTCTTTAACATCTATTGAAGGAAATATTTATGGCATAGGCTGACTCTAGGAAGACGAGTTGTAGTGTAATGTTCAGATAGGTCTTTATAATATTTCCTAGAATGCATAACACACTTAACAACAGACTTAATGCAGTTTAACTAAAGTCTCATTGTTTTGTACTAATGGCTTCAAACGGAGCACTGATATAATAGAAAAACTCATGACAAAAGTGCTGATATAATTTTCACTTAAACAGTGGGTAATTTCTTCTTCCAATTAACCTTCTTCTTTGTTAGAATTATTCTTTTAACCACTCAACAGTAAAAAAAATATGCAAGTGTACCTATTGATATTATAATATGTATAAACATTTTGATGCTCACAATTTTAAGATAAATTACTCTTTTCTCTAAACCATGCGATTAATATACTTGGGTTGTAAGAGGAGGCATCTTGCCTTCATATCTCCCTCCCTCTGGATCTTTCTGCTACATAAATGTCTCCATAAAGTAAGTTGCTGATAAGTTAATTTACAAGGGAAAATAAAAATATCTCAAACTAATCTGAGCTGTAACAAGCCAATCCATTGAGGTAATTATGTTATGGATCTAATATTTGGTTTAAAAAGTTAATTAGTTTGCATTTTGACAACCACACAGATCAGTCAGCGCAGGCTGCCTCACTTTATGGTGCTTCATTTTATTGCACTTCACAGATAACTGTGTTTTTTACAACTTGAATGTTTGTGAAAATCTTGTGTTGAGCAACTTTATCAGCCCAATTTTTCCAACACCATGTACTTACTTTGTGTCCCTATGTCACATTTTGGCAAGCCTCACAATATTTGAAACTGTTAATTAGTCTCATATCTGTTATAGTGATCTATGATCAGTAATCTTTGATTGCAATTGCTTCCAGGTGCTACAAACCATCCACGCTGACTTGAAAGGATAATAGTTGTATGTGTTCTAACTGCTCCACCAACCATAGCCCCAATGTTTCCCCCCTCTCCTTGAGCCTATTTTCTGAGACTCAGTAATATCAAAATTATCAAAATTAGGACAAATAATAACACTACCATAGTCTGCAAGTGTTCTAGGGAAAGGAAGAATCATACATATCCCACTTTACATCAAAAGCTAAAATTGCTTAAGCATGCTGAGAATGGCAGTCAAAAGTCAGTTAGCCAAGTCATGAATGTAAGGAAAAGTTATAGAACAAAATTAAAAGTGCTGCCCTGCACAGGTGTTCAGCAAAGCAGTCTTAAATGGAAAGAGATTTATTGATCTCAATAGAAGATCAAACCAGTCACAATATGCCCTTGAACCAAGTCTGATCTAAAGTAAGACCCTAACTATTTTCAGTTCTATGAAGGCTGAGAGCTATGAGGGAACTGAAGAAAAAAAATTGCAGCTAGCCTTGGCTGATTCATGAGGACTAAGAAAGAAGCCAGGTCCATAACATAAAAGTGCAAGGTGAAGCACAAGTGTTGAGGTAGAGAAGCTGCAGTAGGAAAGTCTAGGTAGGATAAACCAATGAAGGTGACTACACTTAAGTACATGTGTCACATGTAGTCGAAACAGCCATATGCGAGAAGAAGATGGCATCTGGGATTGCCATAGCTAAAGAGAAGTCAATGCCTGGTTCAAGACATCAAAGGACAGACTGAGTCTTATACAGGGCTAATGCAGCTGGTAACTTTGAGTTGAGGCCAGTGCTTACTTACCACTTCAAAAATTCTAGCTCCCATAAGAATTCTGTTAAATCAATTCTACCCGTGCTCTATAATTGGAAGAGCAAAGCCTGGATGACAGCACATTAGTTTACAACATGGCTTACTGGATATTTTAAGCCCGTGGTTAAGAAGTAATATTCATTTTAAAAAAAAGATTTCTTTCAAAATACTTCTACTCATTGAAAATGCATCTGTTTCCTAAAGCACTCTGAGGAAGATGTACAAGGAGACTAATGCCTTTGTGGCTGGTAAGACAGCATCATTCTGTAGCCCATGGGTTAAGCAGTAATTTGGCCTTTCAAGTGTTATTATTTAAGAAACACATTTTGTAATGCTATAGCTGCCACAATTATGATTCCTCTGATGTATCTGAAAAAAGTAAATTGAGAACCGTCTGGAAAGGATTCAGTTTTCTAGCTGCCACTATGAATATCTGTGAGTCTTGTGTGTCAAAGTATCAACAGTAAGAGGGTTTTGAAAGATATTGATTCCAGTCCTCACAGATAACTTTGAGGGGCTACAGAGGGAAGAAGTAACTACAAAGTGTTAGGAAAAGGCAAGAGAACTAGAATTTGAAGTGGAGCCTGAAGATGTGACTGGGTTACTATAATCTCATGATGCAACTTGAACAGATGAGGAATCACTTCTTACCAATGAGCAAAAGAAGTGGGTTCTTGTGATGGAATGTACTCCTGGTGAAGTACTGCGAATACTGTCAAAATGATGACAAAGACTTTCGAATATTACATAAGCTTACTTGATAAAACTGTGATGGGATTTGATAGGGTTGACTTCAATTTTCAAAGAAATTCTGTGGGTAAAATTTTAGCAAACAATATCACGTGATAAAGAGAAAACTTTTTTAAAACAAAGAGTGATGTAGCAATTCTCTCAGTTCTAATATTTTATGAATTTACCACAGCCATCCCAACCTTCAGTAAACACCAACCTACCAGTCAGCATCCATCCCTACTGAGGTAAGACTCTCCCCAGCAAAGAAATTACGACTCACTGAAGATTTAGATGATCATTACCATTTTGGCAATAATACATTTTTTAATTAGGATATGTAACATTTTTAGGAATAGTACTATTGCATACTTAATAGCATAGTGTAAATATACTTTTCATGGCAATGAGAAACCAAAAAAATTCATGTGACTCACTTTATTGGAATGTTGCCTTACTGAGGCAGTCTAAAACTGAACCTATGATATCTCTAAATTTGACTATATTCATTATAACAAGCATATAGTTTGTTTCCATTTATGTTTACACTTATATTTAAAAATTATCTGTATTATAATGCTCTATTATTGTTCACTTCATGTAAGTTTTGCTTGAATGTTGCCACTGTTAATTGCTTTTCCCACTGTCTATCCCTCCAGCCACCGTAAAAAATTTTGAATTCTCCATTGCTTGAACACAGATGGCAAATAAGTTCAAAGGAAGAGATGATACCCAGTTCCAGAAAACCATGTTAATCAAATGAATCTGCAAGAAGATCTTTTTGATTTTCACATCTAAAGAAACTGTGTTTTAAGCAAGCCTTTTAAAATTACAGCATACTCTCTTGCAGGGCTAACTAATAACCCATAATTGTTAATTATGTTTTCCAGGTTAAATTATATCTAGTGCTAAATTGTAGGTGAGATTTAAAGGTGAGGAATATTCTGTCATTCGAAAATTCACCTCACCTCTGGAGCAATGAGACAACTAGCAGGAACTTAGGAGTATAGCCTTTCCAAGGTTGGGTGTCAATCTTCAGAGTGGAATTTGACACTTATTCATGAAAATTTCTTGTACAAGATTTTTTATCAACCTGTTCAATTTATCTCGTCATCAGAAAGAGTAATTTTATTCACTTGATTTCTTATTTCATGATCTTATTATTAGGTTTAAACTTTTTTCTATTTAAATGTACAATTTGATAAATTTTATGCTCACACATACACATACATAAAACTTTCACTATCACCAACATCTCCATATCATCATAACATGTGTAGTATTCCCTGTTTCATTCTGCTCCTTTATAAACTCTGTATCACCATTCTTCATTGCACCTTGAGTAACCACAGATTGGTTTGCATTTATAGAATTAACTGTTTTGTCTATATTTTTAAACCTTTTCCTTTTAAAAAAATTCAGAATATTACATATCATGGGTATATAGTCATTTTGATTACAGGATTTGCTCTTGTGCAGTTTGAATCAAGGTTGTTAGTGTAACCATCACCCAGGGAGTGTGCATTGCACCCATTAGGTGTGAATTTACCTGTCTCCTTCCTCCCACTTTTCACCTATCTGATTTCCATAGAGTTTTACTAACATATGAGCACATGGGTGTTGATCAGTTCATTCTGATTTAATAGTAAGTACAAGAGGTGTTTGTTTTTCCATACTTATGATACTTCACTTAAAAGAATGGTCTCCCATTCCTTCCAAGTGGTTTCAAAAGGTTTTAGTTCACCATTTGTTTTATGGTGGAGTAGTACTCCATAGTAAATACATATCACACTTTATTAATCCACTCCTGCATTGGTGTACACTTGGGTTGATTACACATCTTTGCAATTGTGAATTGTGCTGCAATAAACATTTGAGTGCACATGTCTATTTGATAAAATGACTTTTTTTCCTTTGAGTAAATACCCAAGAGTGGTATTGCTGGATCAAAAGCTGGGTCTACCTTCAGTTCTTTGAGGTATCTCCACACTCATTTCCATGAAGTGACTAGCTTGAAGGGACTAGCTTGAAGTTCCACCTGCAGGGTAGAATGTTTCTGTTTCTTTATCTCCACATCCATGTCAGGATCTGTTGTGGTGGGAACTTTTTGATAAATGCCATTCTGTCTAGAGTTAGGTGATATCTCACGGTGGTTTTAATGTGCATTTCCCTGACGGTTAGAGATGCTGAGCATTTTGTCATACATTTATTGGCAATTAGTCTATCTTTTTTTGTGAAGCTTCTCTCCATGTACTTGCCCACTATCTTACGGGGTTGAATTTTTCTTACTGGTTTGCTTGAGCTCTTTGTAGATTGTGATTATCAGTCCTTTAGCAGATGTATAGCATGAAAATATCTTCTCCCAATCCGTAGTTTGTGTATTTGCTCTGTTGGTAGCTGCTTCAGCTGCACAGAAGATTCCTAATTCAATCAAGTCCAATTTGTTAATTTGTGAGTTTGCTGTGATTACCTTTGGCATCTTCTTCATAAATTCTTTGTTTAGGCCAATATAGATTAGAGTTTTTCCAAAAATTTTGCTAGTATTCAAATAGTTTCATGTCGTAAGTTTAAATCTGTTATTTATCACAAATTGACTTTGGTGAGTGGTGAGAGATGCCTGATCTAGCCTCTTCCTACAGCTTTCCACTGTGTTGGTAACTCTGTGAATACATTTTTCATTTCCAGAAGTTCTGTTTTTCTTTAATAATTAAATTTCTTTGGAGAATTTTTTATTCATTTTCTGCATTGTTTTTGCGGCTTATTTATTTCAGGTTTCTATTTTCTCTTATATTTCATTGAGCTTCCTTATAATCCATACTCAAAATTCTTTATCTGTCATTTTAATTTCTGTTTAGGGTGATATCCATTCATAAGGTTTTATTGTTTTCTTTAAGGGGTGACCTTTCACTTTGACTTTTTACATATCTGGAATTCTTTTGCTTGTGCTTTCTTATTTGAACTCTCATTTTAAGCCAGGTGTGTTAGGGCTGGTCTCTAGGCCTATCTCTGAGACCTCAAAGATCAGTCCCTACATAAGAAAAAGTTTCAAAATAAAAAAGGAATCAAGTGTGCCAAACATTTTTTACTGATAGAATGAGTAAGATAAAGCCTGAGAACTGATCACTGGTTTTGTAAACCCACGTGTCACTGGGAACCTTGATAAGAGCCACTTCAAATGAATGGTGGAGATAGATTCCTGATAAGAGTACACTCAACATAAAATGTAAGAAGAAGATGTGAAGACAGTGAATATAGAGATTTATTTGAGGATTTTAACTCTAATGTGTTATGGAAAACTAGAACATTTGCTGTCACAGAAATGTGAAATCAAAAGAGAATTATTTTTTAAAATAAATATCAGATATTTATATAATTTGAGGAAAGATGGATTAAGGAGGAAAATATTTATAATTTAGAAAATTAGTGCATATTTTAAAAGAGCATTTGTTTGAAGGAGTGAGAATGGATGGATTCCTACACATAGATTTTAATACCCAGGCACAGATAGTTTGTGATTATAATATGA
Source organism: Galago senegalensis (assembly GCA_963575145.1). Lineage (NCBI taxonomy): Eukaryota > Metazoa > Chordata > Mammalia > Primates > Galagidae > Galago > Galago senegalensis. Next base: position 61,925 of record CAUYTI010004257.1, on the reverse strand, counting down.
ATTTGTTTAATAAATTAGACAAATAAGTGTGATAATAGGAGCCTGTTACAGTTCTCTTATGATTTTCTTCTATTATTTCAGTGTAACTGAAATGAGGTCATGTGCTTATACATGTATCACAAAAGGGCAATGTGGGCTGGGCGTAGTGGCTCACACCTGTAATCCTAACACTCTGGGAGGCCAAGGTCGGTGGATTGCCCTGAGTTTAGGTGTTTGAGACCAGCCTGCCTGAACAGAGTGAGACTTCATCTCTACAAAAAAAAAAAAAAAAAAAAAAGCTGGGCATTGTGGCAGGTGCCTGTAGTCTCAGCTCCTAGGGAGGCTGAGGCAAGGGAATTGCTTAAGCCCAAGTGGAGGTTGCTGTGAGGTATGATGCCACAGCCCTCTACCAAGGGCCACAAAGTGAGACTCTGTCTAAATAAATAAATAAATAATAAAAAAAAGAAAATTAAAAAACAAACTTTAAAATGATGAAAACAAAATTCAAAAAAAACCCGGCAATATGTATATTGCGGTATTGGTAGTTTTGCTTTAATGGGCATATGCCTTGAAAAGGGAGAGTAAAGAGGCTGATTATGTAGTATTCCAGAAATAAATTAATTCCTCTCATATTTTGTGGGCACACAAAATCGTTCCCAAGATGCTCAAGTAAAGAGAATGACTTCAGTTGAGTTGAGCAATAAACTGTAGCTTCACATTGAAAAGATTCTGCAACTGTGACATACTCAGGTGTATAAATGACCTCTCTCCCTCCATTTTTGTCTATTGCACACACCTTGACTCTCACCTGATGCTTTGAGCTACTTTACAGAAATCTGGGAGCCAATATTTACTCAAAGCTTTGTATTTCTAAAGGCTTAAAGGGCAAAAGTTGGCATTTCAATGAGTAGTTACTGTGCTGTTTCAAGGAGAATTTGTGTTCCCCCTTTTCACATTAATTTTAATGCTCTCTACAAAGAAGCCAATGAATGGATTGCTTAGAAAGTTCACCTCCCATCTATTTGCCACACAAACTCTCTTCTGACTGATGCCTTTCTTTCTTTTTAAAAAAAATTTAATACAGGACAAACTGTATTATAATGATTTTAGAACAGGTGAAGGATTTGTCAAGTTTTACCTAAAATATTCAAGCAGAAAATGATGCTCAGTTTTTGGCCTATATGGGGTCATGATTAAATTTTCAGATCACTAAATTCTAAGAGTGATTTCTTACATGGAGTTGATTCCAATGCATTTTTTTACTGTAGCAGTAACTCCTTCTTGGAAGCTTTTCACGTTTTGAACAGTAATCAAAACCCAGTTAATTCACCACAGCTACTTTCCCTTCCATCACCTACCATAAGATTGCTATTATCAGCATACGGTAGGTTGTCACTTCTTGCCCATATTCTTTTGACATTTAGTGACAGATCATCTTTAAAAAATGTCTAAGATATATGTCTCAAATAGGCTTACTTTTCTTTGAGATATGACAATAAATTCCTTGAGTATAGGAATATTTTAAAACAGAGGATGTTACATTTAAAAGAACATGAATACTCATTTGAATTTAGATTCCGAGAAACATACCAGTGTGTATTTGTGTGTGTGATCATACATATGCATGTATTACCTAGGTCTGAAATTTAAGTACAATTTCTTCAAAAAAGACTTAGGGCTATGCTCAATTGGTTTTGGACTTTTAAAAATGGTTTCATTTGACTCTAAAGTAGATCTCTATATTGCTTGTTACAATTGCAGTTAAATAATGATCTAAGCTTTATTTCTCACTCCTCTCTGTCTCCCCATTAATTTACTAGCACCGAGAAGAGTGTAGGAATTACGCTTTACCTAGTTCTGGGCACACAGTGTACACTCAGCAAATAACTACTGAATGAAAAACATAAATGGTTAGTTGATAATTGAAAGTGCTATCATAGATGAAAAAATATCTAATACGAACTTTTAATATTTATTATATGCTCCATTCATATAAAGAACATTTTATTTTTTGTCTGCTGTCAACTTGATGATTATCTTATTTCATCATTTGATTAGACACACAAACTGTCAAACTCAAAAGAACAACCATATAATAGTTCAGTGACTTTATAGTGACTTTAATAGCTCGGTGACTTTCTTTTTTAAAAGAAATAAGAAAAGATGATTATCAAGGAGATAAAGCACACAGCAGAAGAACTTTACGAACCATATTGCCTTCCAAGTTTTCTGAGGTGTAGAAAGTGAGGGCACCTCAGATACATAGACATGGATAATGTGATTTGTATAGAATAGTTCAGAATGAGCATGGTTAATCAAAATACATTTACCTGTGATGGCATTTACCTTTATGTGTTACTTAAACTAAAATTATTTAAAAAAATTGCTTGAATGTGACTGTCTAAACTTTTTAGATTATGTGAATGTCCCTAAAAGAATCAAAGCCATCAAGGTAATATACATCGATCTAACAAAATCAATACATATAATAATGTCATCAATCCATACATTTTATTACAACACCCTTGTTTTACAGACAGGGCATTTGATACTAAGAACATTTAAATATCTAGCCTCAGCACACATGGATACTGACTAGTAAAGACAAGGCTTGATTAAAGAGCTCCCAACTTGGGCACCACAGCTTCTCCTTGTTCACCTTCAAAAAGTACAACTAGACTCATGGTCACTTTGAACGTCTCAGATTACTTGCTGCAATGTAGCAAATCCTTCAATAGCTAGACAGTCACTTAAAAGTTTATCTTCTGATGGGTCTTGTCCATAGGGTTAGTAATGAAGCCTTCTGATAAAGAAGAGAGGTGTTTTGACTGAGCTTGGGGAAATACTGCTCACTGTTAGCGGTAGTAATAATAATCCTAGCAACATCAGTAACAACTAATACCACACGCTGTTTTTGTACACCCATGCTTCATTTTTCTTTTCTGGCAATAGCATACGGATTTTGCATCATTTTGCCCTCACAGATCTTAAATTGTGAGTAGTACGTGACCTAAACTGTATAGAAGATTAAATGATACAACTTATTTCAGAACAACCCTATGAGGTGATGAGTAACGGTTTTTCTATTTTACAGAAGGAAAGGTAGCGAGTTGAAATGCAAGCAAGAGCAGGCTCAGCTGCTTGATGCTAGAGCCACACCTGAGAGATGGGGAGGGGGGTTAGAGAGAGGAGCAAGCACCCTGGGGAATGGCAGAATCATGTCAGCAATGGCCATTCCAGTTCCTAGGCCTGACTGGAGGGTTTCATAAGGGAAGGAGGCAAGGGAGGGGCTGGCCACGTGCAGGTCAGCTCTGTTCATGATGGTTATCTTGAATAATAGGCCGTGTCCTGGTCTGGCTGGCATCAGGTAGACAGAATTGAATGTTAACTCTGATTTGGAGGAGATAGTTAAGAATAAAAATGATTAATCAAAATACATTTACCTGTGACTGGTTTTTATGTGTTATTTAAACTAAAATTATTACAAAAATTGCTTTCCAGGGGGAGTTCTGCAGTCTGGATTCTATAGTGAACTTCCCAGGGCAGTTTCTAGAAATATATTAATAAAGCAAACACACAATAAAGCATTATAAAGGAAAGATTTATTAGTTAGCTTTAAGACAGAGGGTCTGTTACTGGCATAGTAACACTTTAGCCATTGCTCTTACTACTAGTGGTTATAGAGTAGGTATAAAATAAAGATTGTCAAAATAAAAATTACACCGGACAAAGTTCAACAGGCGATACATACTTCATTCAAGACTATTGCAAAAAAGAAAGAGACTAATCTCAAGTTCATTGAAACAAAAAGCAGGATGGTTTTAAGAGCTGGCGTGAGCAATGGGAAAGCTCTGGAGGTGAAGAAAAGGGTGGGGAGAGGTTGAACAGAATGTGTTGAGCACATTTAATTATTCCTGATGCTGAAAATATTTTTCCCAGTGAGTAAGCCATCTATAATTGTTAATTCATACCCACAGAAGTTAGGCCCCCATCCTCCCACAGAGGCTGGGAAATAGGAATAGCTTTCATCAACATTTTTATTTCTAAGAAATGGTTTCCAAGTTTTTGAGACAGACATTTTCTCAGTTCTAAGCTGTCAGGAAGCTGGAAGAAGATTTACATATATTCCAAAGGGACAAAGAAAGCATTGACAATCATAAGTTTCCTAAAGTGAATGCTCTAAGGATAAGGAGGTCAGGGGCCTACGGTCAGAGAGAAATCTTTCTGAAGTTGAGATATCCTGATGAGAATATTAAGGCGATCCCAGTTGAGGTATATCTCATACTAAAGTCCACTTTGTTAACCACTTTAATGTATTCCTACTTTTGAAAGTCCACAGTTTTGTGGTAGGAAAACAAATCTCTGCTATGGGTGAGTTGCCTACAGGATTAGCGTTTCAGAACATATAAAAAGTTAATCCAGGTAATTTTGCTTGTCAAAGTAGAGAAAATCATTGTCTCCGATTGAAAAGGAATGACTTCTTTTTAACTTATCTTTATGATAGAGACTGATTTACATTTATTTTTAAATGTTATCCCATATATATAATATGTAAAATGCATTTGTGCATCATCTAAAGGATAAGATGAAAACGTCATTGAAAAAGCCCCTGGAGACAAAGTGCTGAGAATGCCTATGGGAAATAACTAGCAACTGAGGGAGCCCTGCTAGTCTTCAAATTTGGATGTACATTAGACTCACTGGGGAGCCATAAAAAGTACTGGTGCTTTGGTGCCGTGTGCAGGGCCTCTGATTTAATTAATCTGGGGCACTCAATTTAAAATCTCTGCGTGTGATTGCAAGGTGCAGCTAAAGTTGAAGACTCACTGTCCAAAAGGCATAACCTTCAGAATACTAGAAACATTTTACACATTAAGACAAAAAATGAAGAACATTTGAATTTGCATAAAAGGATTTTGCAAAGCTAATTTATCCCAGAGAAGAGTAGTGACTTTACTCTTGTGTCCCAGACACTGTCTTACTATAATAGCTTGACCAACTGGAAAATAATGTGTTTGATCAAACCTTATTTCAGGTAAGACTCATATAACCTACTATATAACATATAACAGTAGGTTATAACAATTTCTAATAAAGCAGGGGTAGAAGGACTTTTTCTATCACTTAATCCAAGATAAATATAGTTTAGGAGATGAATGAAATATTTACTTTTTTCGTATAAATAACTGATCTTTTAGAGACAGTCACATTAAGCCTACACAGTGACCCAGAAAATTAGTTATAATTTTATATTTGCTTTTCACTTGAGAAAACATTAGAGATTGAGGCTTTCCTATTCTTACATTTCTTAGAAACATAGCAGAATTAGCATTCTCAGAGACTACTCGGGCTCTACTATGTTTCCAAAAGAAACTAATTTTAAACCAGTTCATGATTAATTAATGTTTAATTGAAAATGTATGATGAATGTAAAGATAGTGAAGTAGATTTCTTAATATTAACTTAAGACATTTTCTCCAAGGAGTCAATTAACTTTCAGCCAATGGACAAAAATCAATGATATATAATGTATTTCTTCTCATGATCTTATCTTACATACTTACTATTTCAAAGTCAATCAAACTTTCTTTTGAAAGGGAAAGAAAGTCCATTTGCATTTTAAACAAAAGTCAAGCCAGTTTCTCAAACTTTATTGTACTTTTTCTTATCCAGATCATTTTTTCAAAGCCCACCAGAAATCTTGCTCTGGGAAGAAACTCCCCCTAACTCCAGCCCAGCATCCACCCTCCTGTGTGTGTTTTTCTCAGTCTGCAGGTGTATGCCTTGCCTTTTCAAATGGAATTACAAACTTCAGTTTCTAGGTTATGCTTGAAAATTTTGCTAATTCCACTACCAGTGGTTCTCAACCTTCCTGATGCCGCAGCCCTTTAATACAGTTCCTATGGGTCACGACCCACAGATTGAGAACCGCTGCACTACATATAGCACAAGGGTAAGAACAGAAGAAACATTCAACTATTTGTTGTTGTTGTTGTTACAGTTTGGCCGGGGCTGGGTTTGAACTTGCCACCCTCGGTATCTGGGGTCGGCATCCTACTCACTGAGCCACAGGCGCCTCCCACATTCAACTATTTTTGTATTAATTGTATTAGATCTCCTTTCCCATATTAATTAATCTCCTTCTTTCATCATAATGCAGTAAACATTAAGAACCTGCAACTTACTCATCATCCTATCTAAATTCCCATCAAATAAAGAATACATTGAAAAAACTGAAGCTACATGGGATAAACACCTGCTTAATACATCTCAATGCAAATCTGTCTGGAGAAAACTGACTTGTAGAACGTGGCTGAGGCCTGAGGCCAAATTCGTAATTTTTACTTCTGACACTAACCAGGAGAGAGCTTGCTGCAAAGTTTGATTTGATTTTTTGCTTATGGGTTAATAAAGCCTGGGAGGGACTGAAGAAAGGAGAAAGGGAAAGAAGGAGAGAGACAGTGACAGAATTCTGGACATGTAGTTCTTCATCAAAACCAGAGGAAAATTTGAGCATTAGCAGATCAAAGAGGAAGTGGAGTTTTCTACAGTAGAGTTAGAAAAAAACTCAAGGAACAATAAAACATGGTTTAATAGATGACAGAATGCTACCAGTCAAATTGACTACTTTTCCTTGTGGATGAAGAAAAGACCAGAAGTATTCAAGTGTCCACCACATCTAGTGGACGTGCACACATTCCTTGAATGAAATGTACGTGAGGGCACACATGCAATCCTAGCACTTTGGAAGGCTGAGGCAGGTGAATTGCTTGAGCTCAGAAGTTCCAGACTAGACAGAGAAAAAGTGAGACTGATCTGTATTAAAACTAGAAAAATCTAGCTAAGTGTGGACGCATGCCTGTAGTTGTCCCACCTACATACAAGGATGAGGCAAGAGGACTACTTGAGCCCAACAGTTTGAGGTTGCTGTGAGCTATGATGCTGCCACAGAATTCTACCCAGGACAACAGAGAAGAGACTTTGTCTACAGGAAAAAAAAAAAGTTCAATAATTATTTTAAATAAAATATTAAATACATATCAAGCTCATAAGAAATAAATTATCAATAACTATGAGAATAGTTAAATTTTCTGTGTAAATGACTACATGATAAAATTAATTAATATTATTAAGTAATGATATAAATCAGAAAAATTTTAAAAGACTTAAAAAACAATGCAATGTAAAAATATTCATGTTATTTTAAAAACTTCAGATCACCTTCTGTGGTGATAGCCTTTACTGGGAATAATCTTTGAAATTAAATGTTAGATGGTACTAAGGAACTAATTAAGCAAAAAAGAAAGAAAGAAAGAAAGAAAGAAAGAAAGAAAGAAAGAAAGAAAGAAAGAATTAGAGAAACATCAACTCACCAAAAATTAAATATACCAAGTCTTATCTTTCCTACTGGGCTCAATTTACACATAAAATCTGACAGTGATCTTTCTTAAACCCCGTGCCTGAAAATTTTAATCCAATACAATTAAATGCCAGGTTAATTACTTTATCTCTGTGTACACTGGAAGTTAATAAGAAGACAATTATTTTGCTTATTGTGTTAATGACTTTTAAAAATATTAATTTCATCAGAACTTTGTGTCACAGTTTAGAAGCTTTGGCTTCTGTAAAATAGTCATTGTGCCAAGAAATTCTGCTTGCATGAATCTGACTTTCCCTGTTCCCACAGTGTTAGTTACTTGACTGAATGCTGTACAATATTGTTTTCTGAGATCAAGGACTACATCATACTTATCATTGCAGTTTGAATACTCAGCATAATACCTGCTTAAAAAAATATTTATTGAGTTACCATCCTCTTAACAGAATCTCTTATATCAGATATTTTAGTTGTATCATGGCATAGATTTTTTTCTTTGTTCTGTTGTCCAAGAATAACTCAAAAATTGATGTGACTTCAGACAATATCAAATTACACAAATATGAGAGTAAATAATTAAAAGGTACATAACATTCATTTTTTAACTTGTTTCCTAGAAAAGCTTCTTCCAGACAACCCAAGATAGCCATTGTTATTAATATTCAGAACTAAATTGAGCTAAGACTTCATCTTTTAAATCTGCATAGCTTTCTGAACAAGCTGAGCATTTTAAAAATATATGTTTGCTTTAATATATAACCAGGTGGTTTGAAAATAATGATAATTCATTTCATAATCCAGATAAAAAGATGAATGTGTCTTAACCTGGGTTTTCCTAAAAGCAAAACCTGAGAAAAAAGTTATTATTAAAAAATAAGTTACTTGAAAATTTGATACCAGCAAGAAAGAATGAGACTGAGGAAATAAAACAGCCATACAAAGCTGGGGTTTTAAGTCAGTCACAGCTATAGTTGATCTGTTGCTTGATCTGGAAGGGACTTCTGAGATGGCTTTTAAAATGTGTCTCAGAAATATCAGCTTAATAGAAGGACAGGAGAAAATTTAACAACTGATTTCTGTCTTGGCTGGTCAAGTGTTGCAAGGAGTGTTAATGGCCTAGCAATTATTGCCAACAGCGTTTTCAGAAGTACCCATCACCCGGAATATAAAACAAATGAATTAAAAAAACACCCAATAAAACAAAAACCACCAGGCAGAAAGAAAGCTATGTTGGCTCCACACTGGTCCAAAGCTATGTATGCTAGTTACTAGAGCAATGGGTACACTAGAGGCGAGGCCCCTAGGATTTCAATCGATGAAAAAGCTTGTCCACTACAAGAAGTTTTCCTACAAAATTGTTTTCCATTCACTTTTTTTCTTTCTCTGTTTTTCTAATTACTAGAAAGCATTCATTATTTCCTTTTGCATTTCCTGCTGGCCTCTCATCTCAAACAGGACGTCTACTTTACTTCTCCTGTGACTTTGATGTTTTGTTTTACTGTTGTCAATGTTGCAATTATCCTGTTGCCACGGCTCTGTCTGTATTGTTAGTCCATGTCCATACTCCTCTTTTTCTCAGAAAACTATTATGGTTTATTAAAACTCCCTTGAAAAATGCTTTTGCATAATAAAAACAAAAAAATTATACTAGCAGATATAGAGACATCTGCACGCAAATCAATAAATCAAAATGAAATATAACGTAACTATTTTTTGCAGAACATGTCTAAACAAATTGTACAGTGCTTGAAAGGTGCTTTTATCCCAATATAAGGATTGTAAGTAGTCCATTAATGAACCCTATTGTTTATCCTGTAATAATCAACGTAAGAAGGCTTTTTCCCCCTAGCTTTCTGAACAGAGAATTGAAAGGAAATTACCTGGATCCAGCATGTCAGGTATAATAGCCTTACTCTGTTCATTGTAATGTGTTAAATTGCAGCCCTCTAAAACATGTCTGAGTCCTAATCCTCCGGTACCTGTGAATATAAATGTAACTTTATTTGGAAAAATTTCCTTTTTAGGTATAATTAGATAAGGATCTCAAGATGAGATGATCTTGATTTAACAAGGTTCCAGGATGGCCCTAAATCCAACGACGTATTTTGGAGAAGAATCAGAGAAAACACAAACAGGACAGGAGAAATACAGAGAAGATTCATGAAGAGGGAGACGGATTAGAGTCCTACAGTCTAGGTCATGGACACCAAGGATGGGGGCAATCATCAGAAGCTGGGAGAGAAGAATACAACAGATGTTCCTCGGAAACTTCAGGAGTCAACTCTGCCGACACAGACACAGTGATGTCTGACTGCTAGCCTCTAGAACTATGATAGAGTAAATTGCTGCAGTTTTAAGTTACCCAGTTTGAAATAATTTGTTATGCCAGTACCAGGAAATAAATCCATTATTGGAGAGAAAATAGGTCATGTGTGTTCCAAAAATAGTTCCTACTTGCTAGCAAATGCATTAACACTTTTTCTGTTCAATATGAACTACATCAGATGGACCTTCGAAATGAAATTTTACTAGGCTACTGAGGAAGTTTATACAGATTTTGTGAATACTATTTGACCAATGGCAGAACTGATACCTGAGATGACACAGGATGTACTCAGTTTGGCACAAAATTGTTCCAAATTTCCCGGAAAGGTGATTATCATCATATAATTAATAGGTTTGATTGGATTAGGTAGAACAGAACACCCACACACATATGAATGTACAGGTAATGTGAGGCCTCAATTTGAGAGTTTATTTGAAGAAATTCTCTATTGCCTTTTTCATTTTTTAAAATCAATCTCTGGCATTTAGCCCTGTCAAGATTTGAAGAAAAAAGAAAAAAAGTTTACATATATAAACTTCAAACTTAAAATATTCACTTTTAAGATATCAGCATCATCTCTTAATTTTTATTGTTAATGGCTTCTGCTAGGATGTTTCAGAAAAATACAAGTGCAATGTAAAGAACATGGGGACATAGGCGCATTACTCACCTGAAACGTGGGAGAGGGTTGTTTCAGAGGCAGCCGGCCACGTGACCATTTAGGAGGCTGTGCTCTCGGCAAAAGACGGTTCATTTAAGTTCCAATTACTGTTGCTGGCTGTTATCTGAGGTCTCCAGGGCTCATATGCTCATTCAACTCACTGACTACTTTTGAAAATCTCTTATCCAAAAATATACTTAATGATTCACGATACTGTGTATTCATGTAGACAAGGAACACATTCCCAATGTCCTTGGAACCATCAAATACTGCAGGTCATTCTTTCCTTTCTTTTTGAGGGGGTGGGTACCAGCATCAGGAGAAAGATCCAACATTTACACTAAAACTTACCACTCCTACGAGTTTTCTATGGTTAACACTCATTCAAGAGGTTAAAATTATATTTGTGTGCTCTGATTATTTTCAGCAATGACCTTGGTTCAGACAGACTTATTTGCAGCTACTTGTACATGTTGATATTATCTTTTATCCATGCTCTGCTCTGGGACAGTTTGTATTGTGATTTACTTTCCTAAAGGAGGCTGTGGGCAGAGCCCTCCTGTTCTGCTTGGTTGATAATGCTCTGAATCTGTGAAGGTGAGGTTGGGTCAGTTCTCCTGATGAAGAGCTCTCACTTCACCAGGTAAACGTATCCCCAGTGCTTATTTTACCTATGAGCAACCAAGTGAGAACATAATTGCTGGTTACTGTTGATTTGATACTATCTCAGAAGACAAATTATGTGGGCCAGGAGACACTAACCTGGAGATAAATTCTGGGGAGAATTGCGCTTAGAAATGTCACATCTTTAGCTTTGAAGCTGCTGCATCTTTTTATTGCCTTATTAAGTTATTAAAGATTTCACAGTTCAGCAGAAATAAACACAACTTTTGTATTATTTCACTTGATTGAATATAACAATTATATTATAAATTATCACACATATCTTTATACAGGAATACTTCTATTGCTTGATATTGTATGTGCTGGTTATCAGTATAAATGATTTTAGAGTAGAGGTCAAAGTTTGACTTTAAAATGGGGCTGTTCCAGTTGCAAAGCCTCTTTTTATCATTTATTGTTCATGTAAGCTTGAAGGAAATTGTCTCACTTCTTCACCATCACAATGTTACAGTATTTTTTTAAGAAGTAAAATACGTAGGCCACAGCCAAACGCGTGGTTAGTGCTTAATAAATAGTACTTGTGAGAGAAATATTTTGCATAATTTTTCTGGTACTTTTTTAGTATTTTCAGATGAAGAAAAAGAGTTGTATTTCAATCAAAACGAAAATATTTTTAAAATGTAAATTCACACCATGCAGCATGCCGTGTCTCTGGTCAACCTTCCATGGATTTCCATTCAGAATTAATTCCGTCTTATAAGGATGTGCGGGACTCTACATGGTTTGTCCTTGGGTTCAGTTCTGTTACTCTCCCACTGGCTCAGCATGTTCTAGCACATTGATCTCCTGCCGCTTCTTGAATGTGTTGTGTATTTCTCTCTCAGCTCCTTAGCACTAGTCATGCCCTCTGCCTGGGTATTTCCATGGCTGGCTTCTTGACATTCTCCAGCTCTGTGCTGAGTCAGCACATCCTCAGCTAGGTCTTTCCTATCAATGCTGTTTACTTAAAGTAGAACCTCCTCTGTCCCATAGCTGCGTATGTATCCACAGGTCTATCTTATAGATATAAATAGCTGTCACCCTTACCCCAGTGAGATATCCATGAGATCAGGGAAATAGTTTTATTTTGCTTCTTCAGACTCAACAACTAGAATATTGCATTTTACATCATAGAAAAATATATTTGTTACATAAGTGAGTGCCTCTAAAATCTTTCATGTTCTCTTTCAAAATTGCTATTTGATACATATTTTATGTATAAAAGTAGCCAAAATGATTGACTTAACTGTATAGGATATTGTTGTGCAAATTCCAACTACTCACCATGCCAGCTATAAGAATATAGAAACATCTCAGTTTTCTCATTTATGGAGATTATAAAGGCTGCAACATTCTTACGGTTAACTGTTGAAATGTTTTTTTAAAAACTAGCCTGATGGCTATCATGCTTATAAATTAATAATGAATATATATATTAACAGATACATGAAATAAAAGAATAGAAACATATTTGAATATGCTTATTATCATAAGAGCATTTGTGAAGCACGTACTAGTTTGACCTTCGCTTTATAGATATAAAAACTGGATTTACAATTTAGTAATCAAATATATCATTAAATACTTTCATTTCAAATTTATATCCCTATAAGGCAGGCTATTATATTAGAAATATCAGAGAGTATAGAACCAAGAGGCTATATGTATATATATATATATATACACACACATATGAGGTCTGACAATTAAGTTCACCAACTTGCCACTATGTGCTTACATTAGCAGCACTGTACAAAAACTCAGCAAGGTTTATAACCTTGGTATATAGTGTCTCACAACTGTGTTCATGTCACCATGTGGCAGTGTCTTGCTGAGTGGGGTTCATTATTGTGTGTTTTTGTATGTCATCATAACAATATTGGAGTTTGAATTAAAGTTATGAACAAACAATAAATTTATTGCTAAACTTGTTAGGAGTGGAAATGAAATCGGGGACATATTAGTCCAAGTTTATGGGGATAATGCCATGAAGAAAACAGCAGTGTGCAAATGAATTAAACATTTTTTCTGAGAGAGGAGAATGTGCCACTGAGGAAGAGAGGTCAAAGTGGAATGAGCAGAACGGATTAAAACATTGTAAAATGTCATCAAATTGAACATCAAAACCATCTTGTGAGCCTGAGAAGCACAGCAGATCAATAGAGAGACATCAATAGAGAGACAATTAGGAAAATTTTAACTGAAAATCTTAGCGTAAGAAAAGTTTGTGCAAAAATGGTCCTGAAGGAGCTCGCTGATGTACAAAAGCAGGGGAGAGTCAGAGTTTGCCAAGACCTTTTGGAGAGGTAAGATGATGCTTTGGACCATGTTATCCTGGGTGATGAAACATGAGTGTACCAATATGACCCTGAAACAAAGCATCAAAGTGCACATTTGGAAGAACTGAAAGGCTGCATGAAAAAGTTAGATAAGGAGGACTTGAACTTTTTACCAACCTGTGGCCTTTGCATCAAACAATGCATGAGCTCATAAGGCACTGCTTGTGAGGAACTTTTAGCCAGTAAACAAATACTGTGTTGAAACATCCTCTCTACTCACCTGATAGTCCAGGAATCACTTTCTTTCTTTACATGATAATAAAAGCAATATTGAAAGGAAGACCTTTTTGTGGCATTCAGGACACTGAAGATAATATGAGGACAACTCTGATGGCTATCCCAGGAAAAGAGTTTCAAAATTGCTTTGAAGGATGGACAAGGTATTAGCATTGGTGCCTAGCTTCCCAAGTAGAGTATTTCAAAGGTGACCATAGTGATATTCAGAAATGAGGTATGTAGCACCTTTTCTAGAGTGAGTTTATGAATTTAATGATCAGATCGTATACATAAGAGGATGTTTATTATGGGAATTGGCTTACATGATTATAGAAGGCAAAAAACCCCCACAACCTGTTGTCTGAAAGATGGGGACCCAGGACAGCTGTGCTGCGGTTCAATCTGAGGCTAAAGGCCTTATAAGAGAAGGGGATGCCATGCTCAATGTCAAGAGAAGACACATGTCCCACACTCAAGAAGAGAGAGAAAAAAATCGCCCTTCCTCCATGCCGTAACAGACTGGGTGATGCCCACCTACACTGGGGAACTTACTCAGTCTACTGATTCCAACACTAATCTACTCTGGAATCTCAGTAACAAGCACAGCAAGAAATAACATTTTACCAATAGTCCAGGCATCTCTTAAGTGTTTTTCTTTTACTAATTTTCTTTTCAGATGGTTGGAAAGTTGAATTGTTAATGCAAAATTGTGAATAAGTTGAAGTATTTGGATAAATGTTCTAGTTTTTAAATTTAAAAGAAGAAAGACAGAAGTTAAAGCTAAATTTACCTGTTTAGACAAGAGTAGTTAATGGATAATTTAAGCATGAACCGGATGAATGATTGAGATGGACACAAACTAGCTAGAATAATTTCTCATCCCTGAAACTAGGGAAAGTCCTTATGTAATAGCCATTCTTTCACACAGAAAGACCTTGAAATTTTGGAGACAATCTTGTGATTAAATTAATTGGGCATCTGTTGGGCTCTGACGCAGATTGAATCTCAAATTGACTGTGTTTCCTTACCTTTAAAAGATCAAGAAGAATGAGTAACTCCAGATGTTGGAAAAATTCAGAGAATTACTACCACAGAACTGGAAAACCCCACCATTAAATAAGTTGCATATGGTTGCCTCTGATTTAAAAACATAGGAAAATGAGTAGGTGAGTCTTTGTAACCTGAAATAGCTAGAGTATAATACTAGAGGGGAATCTCCCACCCAAGACGACAATATCAAAATCAAGGGCCCCTTTAAATGATGACGAGTAGTTACAGATATAACCATGGTACAACTTTCACAGGGAGACTAAAATAAATCCTTGGCCTCTGAAACTTTCTCAGTATATTCTAAATTCCCCAGGTTGTTCCTATGCTGTTAGAACATTTTATTTGCTCAAGGAATAAAAACATCTCTATTAATTAATTTACAGTTCGTCCTTGACATACAATGAATCCCTGTGTCCTTGATATAATAATATTACGTATAAAGTTGATGTTTGGGTTTTTATTTCTAAGTTTGAATCATTTTAAGCAGGCCTAAATTATCATTGTAGCATTTTAACATAAGCAAGCATGAAAGAAATTTCAACATTTTAACATGAGGAAACTCTATTTTTTCAACCTTTTTTTTTTTTTTAAAGAGAATTCTGATCTTAAAAGACACCTGATCAGTATTTAGTGGTGTAGCTCAAATTAGATGGTTTGGTTTAACTCTAACCCACAGACACACAACAAGCTGCGAACTGAACTGCAAGCCTTCAGTTCTTACCTGGCCTGACATGTTGCTGGCATCTTAACCTCTGGTTTAGCAATCAATGACACAGAATCCTGTGACTATTCACTATTTTAATCTCTTCCTAGGTCAGTGGTCTTCAGATTTAAATTTGAGTGGAACCCATAATAAGAAACTCCTTTTATGTTGTGATCCATTATACATGTGTTTTATGAATTCACAACTGAAACAAAAAATTCCTAAGATAACATTGCTCTTTAAAACATACAGTATAATCATATATTTTCTATTATATTCTATTTAATTAAAAAACCCTAGGCATATCTCACTACATTGAATTCATAATACATTAACTATTCAAAATGCTACTTCAGTGTAACTCGACTTAAATGAGTAACATTTGTCTAAAGTGTAACATGGGACAAATGGAGCTGCCAGTGTCTACCCACCACCTTCTGTTCATGCTTATTCCTTTCTACCCCAAGATTTCCCATCTAGTCAATGGCAAATTATTCTTCCAAAAACTCTGATCTCCCAAAAAGATAGCACCCTTGATTCTCTTCCTTCTTTTAGCCTTCCCTATTTTACATATAATTATTGCTTCTAAAATATATCCATGACTGGGCTATCTCTCAGTCTCCATAGCCTCTACCCTAGTCCATGTCAAACTATCAACTTTTGCTTAGAATAGAATAACAGCCTTCTAACTAGTCTTTCTGCTTTTGCTTGAAAGTCCATTATAATCCAGTGTTTCTCTTCTATAAGAGAAAATGAAAAGCATATGTTTTTAGAGAAGCAATGTGGTAAATTTCTCCATAGCTCAGGTCTGTGGCAAGGGGAAGCCACCACAAGGGGGCTGGAATCCTGGTGATTTGTTCTCAAGAAGCCACCAGTTCACTGGCAGCAGCCACTTTTGGGATCATGAGGATAGAGAGGCTCTTGAACAGCTTAGGAGTCTACTAACCACCAGAGGTGTGAGGGGGGGATGCAGGTGGACATGTGAATACTTAAGGGAAGAGTCATAGCTTGATGTGCTGACATTGTTAGAAATAATGATTTAGTGAATAATAATAATGAATAATTTAGTAAGTTTAACACATTTTCAGTGTTTACTATAAGTACATTAGGAATTGAATTGGAAAATGATTGCATATGAGGGGCAAAAAAGAACAGAGACAAGAGAGAAGTGGATCAAAGAAAAACATGTACGCATTTAGACTATAGGTACAATACTGAGAAACCCCAAATCTGTGGCAAAGCAACAGTCTGATAGGTCACTGAGCACTGAGAGATGAGGCTCACTGGCCTCTCCTGGAGAGTGAGTGCATTTGGAAAGTTAGGAAAATAGGGAGGGGGCTAAAGTTGCTGGAGACAGGGTGGGCACCTAAACCTCGTTAAGAGAGAAAAAGTCTTTCAGGGAGATAAGGAGGAAAATACCTCCTTTCTTCTGTCATCTCAGTTTTGGCAGCAGCACTAGCTCATCTGCCCATTAGTCTTCCAGGGGGTTAATCACCACTCCTGAGATTTGTGTGTGTGGTCTGAGTGGGGTCTGCCTTCACATCCTGCTCCTGGACTCTGTTCTCTGTCCCATGCTCTGTTTGTGTTAAGACCATAAATAACTAAGAGTAATAACAGTAAGAGACAAATCAGTCTAATTAAGTTATTTAGTTAGAGAAATAGTTTGGTTAGAAAGTGCAAGCCCAACAAGACCTGAGATGTAAGGGTTTAGCCTTCCCTGTTAGACTGAGGATTTATACAGTGTTGTGGGTAATAAAATCAGAACTAGTCTGGAGTTAGGGGCTTCCACCAGTCCTCACGTTTGGAGGTGGAAAGTCCCCAGCCCAGCTTCTTAAAACCTCCTTGTGTCTTGATTTTTTTATTGTTCCCTCATGCTCTCATCCCACCAGTCACTAGAAGAGAACTCATGGTGCAGTTTGGGGCTGGTCCCCAATAGGGGAAAAAACAATCATTTCTGCTCACCCTTTTCACTGGGCTCCAAGTCTCTCAAGGGTTGTCTCTGCTGATATCTCGTTCCTTCTTGATCTGTTCTGCAACTATTTCTCTGGTAGATTCTGGCACCTTCTCTCAGATTTATACCCAGTCCATACCTCTCTACTTCAGCTAAAACTCTTTCTTCTTTCTGAGAAGTTCTGGCAGCTGACATCTTTGGTCAGACATCTTCTCCTAGCATAATTACTGAACAAAGAAAAACTACCTTTTCCATACTATATTACTGTGTCTCCTTTACCATAGATAATATTGTCTAAAGTCCATGTGTCTGTTACTATAAATGTTACGTACATTGATTTTAGTTTATAATTTATCTTTTAATGCACTGAGAATGTATATGTTTAACATAAAATAGCCTTAAATTTTAATACAAATACCACCCAGTTTTTTCATTATGGTTACTGCCTTTGAAAACTTTCTTATCATTGGGGAAAAAAAGGATCTATATCTTTTCAAAGATGACCTTGTGAATCTTCTTTTCTATTCTTTAAATATATCTTGGACAAATTACCAAAATATGAAGTTAGTTTGGATTAATGTAAGGTATTAATTTGAAGATGTTACTTCTCTTACGTCCGTTCTTCTGTCAACTCAGAACAGGTTGAAGTGAGAGTGTGTGCTACCTGGAGTGTCCAGGGCTCAGTACATGTGCAGACACCCAGAATACACGTAGGTAAGAGGAGCGGGGAAGGTGGAACCCCTCTTCCCCCAAGCCTCTTCAAGAACATTCAGTGTATTGAAATATAATGAAAATGAGTGTTTTCTTCATTCACATTTCTGCTATCTCAATGTTCTCTTTGCTGTCACTGACTCTTTGGTTGATGTTAATTGTGTAATATATCAAATGCTGGGGATGGGGTACTCGTGTGAATTCTTTGGTCCTCTGCACTGGAATATTGCCGATCATCAAGATCTAGCCCTATTCAGATACATTTCTGGCTCTTTACATCTTTTATCCATCAACTCCTCTACCAGCTTATACCCCATAGCCTCCTATTCTTAGATCAGTTCTCCACACAGACATTCTGAGGGGTGGGTGAGGTTTGAGGGAGTACTGGATATGATTTAGGGTCAGCCACCTTCCTTTGATCTACAAATTAACCGTCACTGTTTATCACATCAAATATTGGGAACTCTGGTTCTTCCACTTATTTTTGTTCCTTCTTTTTACAACAAAGTTTCTATGTAACTCTCTTTTCCCATACAAATTGGCTTGGGCAGAATAGATGCAAGATCAGTGGCAGTTCATCACGTCGGCTAATTAGCATTTGTTTTTCTTGAAAAGAAAAAGCTGTGTTTCATTGTTGAAGACACCCCAAAATTTGAGGGTAATATTCTGGAAAGGTAGTATCTTCCATTGCCAATGGTAATTACTTTGTATCATAAACAGTACACTCTCCACAAAGCTGACAACTCTCTCCTTCCCAGTCCTCTACTGTATAGCCTGGAGGTGGTGAAGTTGAGTTGATGGGGATGACCTGCTTTTCTCAATTCTTTGTAAATCTGAGGAGAAATCCTGAATTGATTGTTCTCCCCTCCATTAGAATGCTGAAAAAATGAGTATTTCTTTATCCTAGTTTCGACATTAATCTATGATTCTAATGAAATAAGAAAAGTCTCACTAAATAGCTTTTTTTTTCCTGCAAGATAAGATGAAGATCTAAACAGAAATTATGCCTTTGTATTTGGTACTTTTGTACATTCAGTTTTTTTGATCTATCACCTCAGCATTTGTTTTTCTTGGAACAAAAACCAAAACCACAATGTTGCATGACTGAAGACACTGATCCTCAACCTCTCTCACCATGTTACCCTGATAACTCTCACCACTCACAGCTCAGCTTAGGTAACAGCTTCTTCATGAGAACATTTCCTGGTCCTCCTCCAACAATCATTTTTAGGTTAGATGCTCATTTTATATCCCGCTACTCTCATCTACTATTTCTATATTTCCTCTAACACAGTGCTTTACACGGCATTTTCTGCATAATTAAAAATCTGTTTTTCCTCTGAGGAAAAGCCATATCGTTTGCATGGTTCAGCTCAAAATGAAATGGGAGAGAGGACTTTTTCAAAAATTATTACAAATAATTTTCAATTTCAAAAATTCAATCTGGTAACATCAGAGAATCCATAGATGAGGTCCTTCTGAATGTGAGTGGTGGTTCTAGACTTTTTAACTCAATTCATTCTTCCTGGGGAACTACATCCAGTTTTATGATCTATTATGTCACTGTAACTACTGCAGGGTCTGACATGTAGTTATATAACAAATGTAAGCTTAAATTAATTGAAATTCTTATCACTTTTATCCCATTAAATTGTACAAAATGAACTAAATAGAATTTAAAAACTTGAAGCATGATAAGGTGTACAAGCTTAGGAAATAGAAATGTGAAAAATATATGAAAATTAAGAAATAGAACAAAATATTAATGAAAAATATAAAAGCTGATGTCTCCCTGAGATATTGAAATAAAGTTAGGAAAGAGGAGGGAGATGTAAGCTTTATCAAGTTCCCATGAAAAGGGACTATAGCAAGTGGCTTAGATTAATTTGAAAGTTAAAAAATCAAAATAACAGAATTATAAATTTTAAAATAAAAACACACCAGCTTAGTTTATTGCTATTAAAAGGAATGCAGGGAGACATTCATGACTGAATTAATTTATGAGACAATGAACATGCTTATATTTTTGAAATAAAATTTTCTGCTTGGCAAAGAATGGATTTAAGTAATATTGTCTCTCTAAAGATAGAAATAGCAGACACTAATTATTTTTTTAGTCACATGTTAGGGCATGAAAAACTGAAAGATCTCCTTCTGGTATACTGTTCTCCATTGAACTTTTTGGTCTCCTTCTTGTGTTCAGGTTTTGTCCTAGAGATTACCTCTTCCCTGCAATATTTCATTGTCATTTCTAGTTTCAAGTAATATATGTCTGTGTCTGGGGTGAGAATAGATGCTACTACATCAAGAAAAATTTCTAGCTGGCACATACTTCCCACATTTTTCCTTGCACTGACTTGCATCATACTTTATTTTCAAGCTAGTGGCTCTGAATACGAATGAACAATTCTCCACCATGACAAAAGCCCCAATAATTTAGTGGTAGTGATGGTGGTATATAATAGGTAAAGAAGATTTTCTTTTGTTCTCTTCCAAAGGCTGCTTCCATTCACAATGAATGGCCTTGAGCTTTAGGCTGATTTCATTGTAATGAGATTTGACCCATTTCTTTCAATATTCAATACTTTGCTGACTTCTATATTATACCTTGAGGAGCAGTATGCCGTGGTGATTTCTATGGCGTGTCTAGCCAGGCTAAATGTATTAGAACTTCTCTGTGTCACTTCTTACCTCTGTGTCTTGAGGGCAGCCACAAAATGCTCTGTGTATCACTTTTCCTCTAAAAAATAGAGCTAGTAATAATCTCAACCTCAGAGGTTTGCCATGAGGGGTAAGTTAAGGTATATATTTTTTGGAAAATAAGCATTTGGTAAATGTTAACTGTCATTATTATCATCCTGAAGAATTTTCTTTAGCATTTTGTTCACCTGCTCAAGAACATAAAGGGCCTCTTCTCTGGAAATCACATGGCTCTGAGAATCCCTTCTCAGCAGCTACAGTTCATTAATCTCATGTCACTTTATTTCCTCAAGTGGCCCTTGGGCTCCTGACAGCCAGTCTCACTGACCTCTATTCACCACGCTGTTTCTGCCTCTCAAAATGCCTTTATTCTTGGTTTGCTGCTTCTTCCCCCCAAACGTATGCTTCTGTCCTTGTGAAATTCTTAATAATTTGGTTCTTAAGAAAGACTTCCTTGATTCCAACTGACTCAGAGGTTATTTCACTTCAGGTCTTCTGTCCACTGAATGACATAGACAAATATATATGTTCTTTTTCAATTACTAGGTATCTCATAAGTCACCCCCAAAGTTGTCATACACGGGAAAAATAGGAAATAGTAGCTAAATGTAATTTTATTTACAAAATATTCTTTACAAAATTTTACAAAATATTCTCTGCATATTCTCTTTGGCTACCTCTTCATAAAATTATGTAATAAATACAGTCTTTTGTAAACAAAGGTATATTTATGTAATAAATACAGTATTTTGTAGACAAAAGTATACCTGTAATTTCCCATTTCCCTACATATGATAAGTTTAGGGATGACTTTTGGGATTTTCTTTATTTTTTTTAAATAAACATTCATGTCATTGAGAGAAAAAATGTCTATCCTTTATTATCTCCAAATCACTAGAGAGCCTATATTTAGAGAATAGCCAATACATGGTGGCTAATCCATTTCCCTTATAAAATATAATAGTTTAAGATACATGTAGGAGATTATAAACATAGTTTATGTTCCTTTTTGATATTCCAGTGCATTTAGAAAGCAAAGTACTGTTCTTAACATTCCTATATACTTTGAAGTAATCATGCTAATAAATCATTGAACTCTCAGAAGTGCACAAGATTAGGCTATTCTCAATTTTGTAGGTAGGTAAAAAGCCACAGAAAATATATCTGTCTTACCCCTCTGTGGTTTCTGTGAAAGAGTCTTAGCTTGTAGCTCAGAGGAGATTTTCACTTTCCTCCAGATCAAATCTACTTTTCTCTCTAATCTATTAGTTTAAACTCTGCAAATGGAGGGGCATTAAGTTAGAAATTATCATGAATAAAAATTGTTTATGTTGCGACGGATACATCCCACAGGTTGCCAGCAAATATTAATTTTATTTCAGGAAACTGCTGTGATATCAATTACCCTGTTGGTGCATCCTAAATGACTGCCAGTTGATACCTAGTTTCCCAATGTCTCATTCCAGTGGTTAACACAATTGTATACCTAATCTCAGGTTTATCTCTAAAATGGTGAATCTCTCCTCACAATGAGAACACTGGAGGATAAAGTGGCTATATTCCCAAGGAAGAAATGGTTGCTATTTACCTACCAGTGCAGCTCCAGAGAATAGTAAAATGGTTACTTGTAAAAGCTGTTCCAACAGAAGGTCATAAGATCTACATTGTTAATTTAAAGAATGTAAAATTATAGCTGTAAAAGAACATCTTAAAATTTATTGACCTGCTCATTATAAAAGCTGATATTAAAAATTGCTAAAATGAGTGAACATGTTATGCTGTAAAGACTCAGCAGCTTTGAAATTCCTCAGCAAAACATGAAAGGGCAGCAATTGTATTTGGATACATTCTAACCAAAAACACATTCTTTGCTGACTACCTCTCAGCTTTCAAATTTTAGAATACACAATGGAGAAACAAAGAAAAAGTGTAAAAATCTTATAGTGTAATGGGCAAGATAAATAGTTAAAAAATAATGAATATAGGAACATTAAAGGATATGATAATGGTTAAAATGAGGCAATTTGAGAGCACAGTGGGTGGTTAGGCCAGTTTCAGAAATCTTTTTTTTTTTTTTTAATTTTGCTTTCAATTGGCTTTCAATCTTCTTAGTTTGGAGTTTTTTTTTTTTTTAATTTTCTTTTGTTTTCTTTCTTTCTTATTTTTTTATGGAGACAGAGTCTCACTTTGTGGCCCTCAGTAGAGTACCATAGAGTGATAGCTCACAGCAACCTCCAATTCTTGGGTTTAAGTGATTCTCTAGCCTCACCCTCCCAAATAGCTAGGACTACAGGTGCTTGCCAGAACATCCACCTATTATTTTTTTTTTTTTTTTTTGGTAGAGACAGGGTCCACTCTGGCTCATGCTGGTCTTGAACCTCTGAGCTCAGGGCAATCTACCTGCCTGCCTTCCAGGGTGCTAGGATTACAAGCGTGAACCACCACGCCAGCCTGGAAATCTATTTTACAATTGCTGCAGAACTTTGTTCTATTCTCCAGAGTTAATGTCTCACCACTTCAGCTACTGATTCCATGCTCTAATTCATCACTTCTCAACAGTGAGGTGAACCAAGCTGAAGGAATGCTAGATGATGCTGAATATTTTTTTTTAATGACAGAGGAAGGCTCAGCCTCACCTCACAAACTTCTGTTGCCTTGGATTTAAAATTAAATGTTTCTCTGATCAAAGCACATACAACCTTGTTCTATTCATCCTTGTTTTACAATACAAGCTACAGTACATAGCTCTAATCTCTGCTGCTCATGACAGCAGATGAACTGAGCATAAATGATTAGAAAACACCACCTGCTCAGTGCTAAATACAAAGGAAGAAGTTGTAGCTGTGCAGTTTGGAATGGAAATTCATTAGTGGAAGCTCAGCGTGTCACAGATTACCAAGCATGGAAAGTGTTAAGTTGCTGTGTGCATGAGATGAAATATTGCATGACAGAGCCTTGTTTTCTGTTTGGGAATTTCTCTCTGAAGATGTCAAGGGCCAGGCTGTGACTGATGAGACCACTACAGACCTTCCTCTAGATCAGAGCCTTGCTGTTGGGAATATGAAACTAACAGAAGTAGTTTTGAAAGCAACAGCTTATCAATAAAATGCATTAAGAGAGTGGAAAATGCAGCCTGCCCAGCACACAGTGGTGGGCTACAGCTGTACTGATGTAAAGAATGAGAGAAACGTTGGTTTCCAGCTCCAAACCCACAAACCTTTTATTTATGTCTACCAGTAAGCATCAGGCACAGAAATCATGTGAATTCAACTTAATGTTTGAGCAAAAACAATTCAAGAAAGCCATTAAACTGCAAGTGAATGGAAGCTGTCAGAGTAATCACTAGCTGGACAAAGTTTTGTCTGCCTCTTCTATCTCCCAGCCTGCCTTATTCCTCCACACTTAAAAATCCTCACTGTTAGTCAGTTATCAATTTTTCAGATTTCTACTTAAGTATCTCAAGTAACTTCTGTTATATTTAACTAGCAGTTTATTGTTTCATTAGACAATATAATAGAAATTTGGCCTCAATTCAAATTTTGGGAGCACATACAAGTTCACCACTCTTCTTCTTCTTCTTTTTTTTTTTTTTTTTGAGACAGAGCCTCAAGCTGTCCCCCTGGGTAGAGTGCGGTGGCATCACAGCTCACAGCAACCTCCAACTCCTGGGCTCAAGCGAGTCTCCTGCCTCAGCCTCCCAAGTAGCTGGGACTACAGGTGCCCGCCACAATACCCAGCTATTTTTTGGTTGCAGCCGTCATTGTTGTTTGGCGGGCCCGGGATGGATTCAAACCTGCCACCTTAGGTGTATGTGCCTGGCACCTTAGCCACTTGAGCCACAGGCACCAAGCCAAGTTCACCATTCTTAAGAAAGCAAATGAGAGAGAAGGAAAGAGAAAGAGGGGTGTGGGGGGTCACGATGTGTGACACACCTTTGGGGAGCAGACTTTACCTAACAAATGCATTCAGTGGGCTCTTTGTATGCTCAATGAATCCCCAACAATAAAAAAATAAAATAAAATAAAGAAAGAAAGAAAATGAGATGCTACCTAGACCTAAACCACAGAATTAGAAAATCGGTAATCTGTTTTCTGGTGTTTTGAGTGCCACCATCTATGATGCAAGGACCATTGTTAATTTTATATGTTAAGTATATTATAGTTTAATCCTCATAATAATTTTATGAATTAAATGACTGTGGTAGGCAGAATTTAAAGACGATTATCAAAATTCTCACCCTTTGATGTTCATGCTATAAGTAATGTTCTTCCTTAAGTGTAAGCAAGACTTACAAAGAAGAGGCAGTGTTACTCTTATGATTGCATCACTGTAGGGAGTAGAAGAATTTTTGCAGATATATTTAATGTTCTTGTTAGTTGACTTTAAGATAATCAAAAGGGAGATAATTCAGGATGGAACTGTCTCCATTACGCGAGCCATTAAAAAAGAAAGGTGAGGCATGATACCTTCTATTGCCCTTGAAGGACCAAAGTGTTGTGTTGTACAGACCAGGGTTGGTACATCTAGGAACTGAGAAGGCTCCCACCATTTAAACAAACAAGAAAGAGAAGTCTAGTGATTAGCTCCACAAAGAAGTAAACTTTCCTAGAACATGTGATTTGGGAAGAGGCCTTCAAGCCTTAGGTTAGCCAGCTTTGGCTGACCCAATGTTTTCATAGTAACTGATGAACCCACAAATTGAGGACCCATTGAACCCTTTCCATACTTCTGATCAATGAACTGTAAGAGGATAGATTTTTGTTATTTTAAACTGCTGATGTTATAGAAATTTGTTATGCAACAATATACAACTAATGAAAACCTTTACTACATTAATTTCCTTTCAATTATTGAAATGGAAAAACTAAAACAGGGACACGTAATAATTTTTCTAAATTCAAAGGGGCTAAGAAGTCAGGGCTTTCTGCCCCTAGAACCCAAAAAGTTAGCGATCCACTTCCTTGAACAACAGTGCACGTAACAGACACAAATTCAAGGGGAAGTATGTCTCTAAAAGCTGGACAGAGAGGAATAAATACCCATAGGCAGCAATATGGAAGGAGACACACGAAAGCCTAACATTCAAAGTGGAAAGTAAAGGAGATAGATTGAAAGAATTCTTAGGAAAGAGCTATGGCGCACCAATGGACTTCTAAGAGTATGGAGACACAGAAACTATGAGGCACATTCCCCTGGTTTAGTCCATTACTGAATAAATTAGCCCTTCATTGTAATAACTAGAGTTGTAGGCACAAGAAAGAATGGCTATAAACTTTAAAGCATGTTTGGTTCTTTTCAAGACAGGAAAGAGGAATTGTAGCTCAGAATGAACTTCAAAACAATAATAAATGAAATGAGGCAAGTTTTGGAGAGAGGACTGGTGTTTAAGGAATTTGGCAATAGTTGTAAATTGGCAGCAGTTCTAGGAAATAAGAAAATTATACACCACTAAATAAAAATACCTTGTAAAGATTAAAAAATGACACACTTGAATAATCCTAGGTGTCAAAATCATCGAACTTTCTCTTGAAATGTTCATCAGGGCAGAGGCAGGAACAGGTAAATGTGGCAAAAAAAAAGGTATTCAGACCTGTGTTTTGGCAGGAAGATTGTGATAGAAAGACAATGGAATGAGAAAACTGGATGCTGAGTGATTAGAAAAATATGGAGGTCTTGAAGAGCTGTATTTGAGAAGCAGTTAAAATGGAAACTAAATAAACTGGTAAACACCTAGGAAATCATGGTACTAATCTGCAGAGCATTGTGGTTTTTTGTTTTGTTTTAAATTCTTCCCTTTTCTCTCATTGAAATGATCACTCTAACCACACATGTGTTTGTTCATGGGAATTGTCGAGAAAGATTCTAATAATCTCTGGGTCCTAAAATTTATGTCTCTATTTCACTGCCCCCTCAACCCATCCCATGATAGGATTAATGCACATTTATTAAAAATTACTCAGATAAACAGTCTACATACCATGTATTGCACACATAAATGTTTGAGAAAAACTTTTCAGTGTGAAATTAGTGATAAATAGCTTCCCAAGTTGTGGCTAAGACTGCATGCTTCTAGATGACCTCCTAAAGCCCCTTAACACAGAGATGTCGAGAAGACGTGGATGATGCATTGCTAAGGGCTAAAAATGCCGTGTTGCATGAGTCACTCGGTTACATTACCTCACCACCTGACAGGTGGTATGGATCCTATGTCCTCTGCGGGGTGATAGAGTCTTACGTAATGATTTATTAGTAAATCAAAAAATATAACCTAGGACTGTTCCTAGAGGTGCACGAATTATTTACCTCAAAGGAAGAATATACAGAACTTAAGAAGGCAAGATAAAGTAATTATGATAATATATAACTCATTGGAAAAGAACTAAATGCCTAAACAATAATGTAATTGGCTATTGTCAAATTGATCACTAAACTTTTTTCTCAACCATAGAGTGACATTGATTTAGGGCAGGAAAAGAATTTGGCTGTGATATGTTATTCTATGTTATCCCAGATTCCATACTGGGTACCTCACAGACTATATAGTACTTTAAGCCATCTCAAATTCCCAATGAGCTAAAAGAGAACTTTGCTAATATAATCTTTATGGTTGCAATAAATATTTTTTGCTTCCAAAGGAACATTCCTCAGTAATAAATGTTTTTTTATTTTTAAAAAAATCACAAAATAATATTATATATGTTTGTTCAAAATTATGACTAAAAGCAATAATGACATGAATAAAACTTTATATAAATAATGACATAAACAACTTTCAACTTTGGGGCAATATTGTATTACTTGGGCCTGAGGCTTAGAACATTTTACTGGTTTTACCAATCTGTGGATATCTTATTGTTGGAACTAGTGGCATAAAATATGAAAAAAAATAAGAAAACAAAAGTTCAGTGTTGTTAGTATGAGAGTTACAATGTTTAATTTGCATAGCAAAGTAATGCTAGAAGCAAAGAGATTTTTATGCCCTACCTTGATATTGATATGGCAAAGGATAGCTCTCTAGTGCTGGCACTGTCCTCATGGGTCACATTTACACTTACAGCGTTTAGTTCTATCCAGATCATGTCTGAGAATACAGAGAGATTCTATGAGTGGAATAGTTTCAACTAACAAGATCACGAAACTCCAACTCTATTTGAAATAATTAAAATGTGAAAAGATTATTTTTTTGCAGTTATTTACACTATTTTTTAGCAAAAATAGAATAAAATAACTTTCTATAAAAGAGTCTAAACAGGGATAATTAGCATAGGCAAAATGAGCATATTATTCACAAAATTATATAAGCATAAACTTAATGATTATAACTTACCAGTGCTGAGAATAAATTCAAGCATCACACCAGAAACTGTATTTGAATGGGTGACTATTTGGTGGTTCTTGGGTAAAATGCAACACCACAATATTTCTCTGGCTGTAAATTATTATTTAAAAAACATATTTGTTGCCAAAATTGAATTCACAATATTTCACAGAAAAATCTTAATTTCCAACATGTCTTAGAATATCTGTCAACATTGGAATATTATAAAATAGGTCAATAGTATATTATGTTGGCAGTGGCAGCAATAAATAGGAAGTAAGGAGTTACTGTCCCCCATGGATAGGTTTTATTTCCTCTAATTAACTGTGAATGAAAACATTTTCTCACATCCATAACACTGACTGTTAATTCCCATTTATCATCTTGTTAGAGCTACTGGTGTTAAACCTTCTTAATTTTAATTTTCTAACTAGATGTCTGTAAAGGTATTCTAGGTGTCCATCTTTGAACTAAAGATGACTAAAGATGACTAAAGTTAACATAAAATCTCTCAAATTCTTTATTCTGACTTGATCATAGAACCTGCCAGGCTCCATGAGTTCAGTTAAGATAGTGCACATCTAGTAAAATAATCCTGTGTCATGAAGAATTCAGTAAATAAAACACCAAGGATTTCCAACTTACGAAAGTTCTAAAATGACACCCTTACTCTTCACTCCAGGTCTATTAGGGATTGTGAATTTCATTTGATTCAATCATTTTAACAATTATGGTAAATATTAGTAAATAGCTAAAAAATTCCAAAAAACCTAGATATACTTTGATAAATGAAAATTTTCTATAAACTCAGTTCCAAATATTGTACTGTTTAGAATAAATTGAGGGTCTATCTTTCTATTAAATGAAATGGCCTACTCTCATAGATAAAGCCTTGGAATCTCACATGACTGTCTCCCCCAGTGATTGTCCTCTGCCATTTGGGATGTGTCCTTACAATAATGAATTATTAATTAAAAAAAGTATTAGAGAGTACAAGAAATCAAAAGCTGTATTAGAACACATCATTTTACTTGATAAAATTATGTAAAAGGGAAAAATATAAAGTCATGAGCAATGTATGCTAAGTTCTTACCTCTATTTGCACAAAGGGACATGACATATTTATTATCAATTTTAACCATGACAGAAATACTATTAATTAGATACTATGATTGTCTTTCTTTGGAAAATTAGAAAACCTTTTCTCAACTTTAACTTCCCAAGGTTTTCAGAGGCATGCAGTCTAATTCCAAAGTCTTTGAGCTAAACTATCTATGACATTACCTTTAAACAACAGTCCTTCTCTTTGATGTGTCTTCAATAGAATCTTTTGAATAGAACAGAAGTTATGGTTGGCCCGTGGACAGGGCATCTCTTGTTTATAATTTATATGTGTTAGGGGTTGATTGTGGGGGGATTGTAAGTTGGGGTATTCAGAGCCTAGAATGTGCTAACAATTGCCATGAAATCTGCTGTTTTGTAATAAGTTAGGATCTGGTTATAAATTTACCTCATCCCATGATGGCATTATCAGTATTATTCAGATACTACATGATCATGTGGTATTCTGAAGTTAGAGTTTACTTATCTACTGTGGTAATTCGAAACTCACATAAAATCTGTCAGAAATCCTTTTTTTTTTTTTTTTTTTTTTTTTTGCCTTTGCCTTATTTATGTTCACAATGAGTTTGGAAAAAACTTTTGCCTTTAGCTATAACAGAGTAGAGAGAGAGCCATTTTCTGTAAAGGTTTATAGGTTAATGAGAAGAAACCTTACTACAGTGATAAAGATAAGAAATAAAACATCCACTACAAATTAAGGATAATAAAAAATATTTATAGTAATGTAAAACGTCTACTTCTGGACCTAACTGTTTAATTTATTTTCATAAAGTAAAGTAGGAGTCATGGATGGGTAAACTAAAGCAATAAAAAGAAAACTAATTATAGAAAAAGACACTATCCATAACGAGTGTTTTCAAAAGCCATTAATTTCAACACATAAAAAAGTTGTGAATAAGCTTATGTGAAAAAAATAAAAGGATTGAACAAGGCAAACTGACATGTGTGTGTGCCTGTGTGTGTGTGAGCTTGCCTGTGTGATGTTTCAGAGGCTTTAATAGGTTCAAACAAAACCTATTCAAATAAACAACACAATAAGGCTGTCACCAAGACACAAAAACATTTATAAAGAAAATAGAAAAGATGTTTAAATAAGCCTTAATGGAAATATTGTAAATAAATCTGTGTAATTGCATGTAAGATGGCAATACCTTCATCTCTTAGAGTTGTAGAAAAGGAATTAAACAGAAGCTTTATTAGAGCTTGGAAGGCTTTAACATGTCATCATTAAGACTGACTTAAATATTCTTAAAGCACCCTTGAGCATTGCTAGTCCATGCATCAGAAAGTATTCACTTTTGCAGCAAATACGTGGATCCCTCCATACTGAACATTACAGAACAAAATCAATATGTCAGTTAATAAAATTCCCCAACTATTCTGGATGTAAATTCATATCAGAGTTATACTTAGCACAAATTTCAAACCTAAAACAAGATATAAAGACTTGTTAGTTACAGGGATTCTTTTCTGCATGGCTAACTTTTTTTGCTGATTTTTTTAAATGTCTGTTTCAGATTTCATTGTATGTGTGGTTGATGCATTTTATTTGAATAAATACATATTAAGAGGAAAGGTAATTCTGGATTTGCATACATTTCCTTAGAGCGTTTGGTAGGACAAAATTTCCTCAAGTAAGTAAAGACTCCAACATGGATTTTATTTACTGAGATTTATGACCATATGCAAATTTTAGAGGCACAGATGATGTTTTTGCCACAGGCTCCGGGGTCAGAGTTTAGGTCGTAGTTATACTACTAATTGGGCTTCTGCATCCTTTATCTTTCAAAAACTGCAGTTTCCTTATCTAGATATGGGAAACAATAACGCCATTTATTATGAGTTAATGATAAAATCTTAACCAACAGCACCAAGAAGAGAATTACGGCATACTCAACAAAATGTGGCCATATTACTAGACTACTAGAGGAAGAGGCTACTAAGAGTGGATGCCCTTCTGATTTCTTCCCAGGTGCTTCCTGTCAGATTAGCGGGAAGAAGAATGCTGGTCTGCTTTCTGTCTACATCATGTACTTGGGATACCTTGAACAAGGACATAGCCTCAGCTGAGGAGGGAGATATTTCACACATACGTCTGTTTTCCTATCTCCCAAACATCAGGATGACACTACATGTTTGCTGAAACTCATGAATAATCTGAGCTCAGGGATGAGCCCTAACTCCTCATGTTTTTCAATCACACATACTTGCTAGTCAGATCCGCCATTATGCTCTAATTTCCATTCCCTAGAGATAAAACACAGAAGGTTTTAACATGATTCTTTAACAAACATATCTCAAAAATATATTCATTTTTTAAAACAATATGATATTTTTAAACCTTTCAAAGCATAATTTGCTATTTTCTTTCTTAGATGCTTAAAAGGAGAAGAGAAATTGATAGTGACTTTTTGTCAGTGAGTGATTTAGTCATTTCAACATTGGGACTTTTATTTCCTAAAGACATAAGAGGTTCTTTCTATTACAGATGTGATGAAACACTTTTGTTCTAAAATTTCACCTTTCAATTTTTCATAAATTATTTCCCTTGTGAAATGAAGGGATATTTCTTCTGTTTAATATTCACTTTCAAGCAGGATATCGTCCAGATTTGGTTTTTGAAGAAACAGGCTTTACGATGTGAAACACTATGATTATGTTGAGGTTACATTTTTCTAAGCCTGACTCATTGAATTGAATAATCATTGGAGATCACTCATTAAGAAAATTGTATTCCAGGGAGTGCTACTTTTAATGGTGAGGAAATATCCTGCCCTATTAAAACATGAGCTAAAACTTTCTTTTATTGGATAAAATAGGATTATGACTATATTTAGAAGCTTGATGCTTTTTGCCACATTAGTGCCTTATGGTACCACATTCAGTATGTAGCATAAGATGCAGTACATGAAGCTATTCTTACTATTCTGAGGGTGAGAAATGGGAGGCCATCATAAGCAACTAGCTAGCAAGTCTCTGATAAAATGATCTCTGTAATTTAGATTCAGTTTCAAGGAGATTGTGTCTGCCCAGTTAATTTTAACAATAATCTCTTTCACTTCGTTACTTAAAACTTGAATCCATTAACATTTGCTGCCTGTTTGCCAACTGTGTATTTGTCAGAATTGGGAGAGGTGAGGAAGTTCATCCATCATTAACAAATAATTGCATAACTGGTGCCGGATATTAAAAGTGAAGTGAAGTGAATTAAACAATCCTGAAGATATGAAGATACATCTCTGCTTTGAAGAAACTGAGCATCTAGTAAGTAACACAAACAAGGAAATACAGTTGTCCTATTGTATCCATAGACTCCACATTCATGAATTCAAATGAGGACAGACCAAAACAAACAAAAGTAACAATATCATCAAGAACAAATAAACACTTCTGTGGTAATCACAACATCAACAAAAATAATCAAATGGGACTTAATTAAACTGAAAAGTTTCTGCACAGTTAAGGACACAACAAAGCAGAGAGACAACCTTCAGAATAGGAAAAGTGACTTGCACATTACAAATCTGACAAAGGATTGATCACTAGAATTCAAATTAACCAACAAAAAGAGCTAATAATCTCATCTATCACTGGGCAAGAGACATGAATAGACTCTTCTCTGAGAAGGACATGGCTAACAAACATAGGAAAAAATGCTCATTGTCCCTAATCATCAGAGAAATGCAAATCAAAACCACCCTGAGATATCACCTAGCTCCAGTGAGAATAGCCCAGAGCTTCAGATGCTGGTGAGGATGTGGAGAGGGAACACTTTTCCACTGTTGGAGTGATTGCAAACTAATACAGCCTCTTTGGAAAGAAATATGGAGAATCCTCAAAGAACTCAAATTAGACCTTCCATTTGATCCTACAATCCCACTACTGGGCATCTACCCAGAAGAAAAAAAGTCATTTAACCATGTAGAGCCTTGTACTAAATTGTTTATGGCACCTCAATTTACAATTGTGAAGATGTGGAAAAAATCTAAATGCCTATCAACCCAGGAATGGCTAATGAGCTGTGCTATATGCATACCATGGTATACTATGCAGCCATAAAAAAGGTGGAGACTTTACATCTTTTGTATTAACCTGGATGAATTTGAAACACATTCTTCTTTGTAAGGTATCACAAGAATGGAAAAGTAACTATGCAATGTACACAATACTAATATGATTGCAATTCAAGGTGGAAGGAGGAGGGACAAGGGAGGAGTGAGAGCAGAAGAGGAAGGGGGTGGTGTGCTCCCACTTAATGGGCACAATGTAGGCATATATGGCACACCTCTTGGTTGTTGGACACAATTACAAGAGGAAATCTACCTAACAAATACAAATGTTGTAACCTAGGCGTTTATATCCTCACATTAACCTAAAATAAAAGAGAAAGAAAAAATAAACAACACAATATAACAATTATTTAAATAATAAATACTCTAAAGATGATTTAAAGTCTGTGGGGGAAAGTTTGACATTTAGTTTAAGGGACATGATCATCTTGCTGGAATCCACAGGTGATGACTCAAGAAATTATAATCTAAAAACAAAAAAGAGAGAGAGAGAGAAATTATAATCTAGGGTAGCATATCTTACTACAAGCTTAAATAAAGTACATACACAAAGGTGTCATAGCGGTCAGGAAATTTATCCAATCCAGGAAATTCACTATTATAAATGGAGAAAGAATAGAAGGCACATATTGAGTTGAGAGTCATGTTCTTATCTGCCACTTAGCTGGGGAATTTAATTCCTACATGAATTATAGAAAACTGTGTACCAATAGAGTACCTACATCCAGGTCTATGGAGCTATAACTATGAACACCACCTTTCTGAACTTTAAAAATTATTGAAAGTAGAAAAATTCAAGCTTACTTCTTTTCACCTTCATTTCACCTCACTCATTTTCTTATTTGTGTGTGTTTGTATATGTGTATCTACATAATTTTCTATAAAACTTCTATGGAACCTAGTCCTAATTATTTAAAAATCAACATGGGAAGATTAATCAAATGGGTAGCTGGCAATAAAGAATAATATATCCTGTGAGTTGCTAAAAAATACCCTAATGATTCTCAAATTCATATCATTTTATTTGTTGATTGATTAATTGATTGATTGATTTTTTTTTAATTGTTGGAGGTTCATTGAAGGTACAAAGAACCAGGTTACACTGATTGTATTTGTTAAATAAAGTCCCTCTTATAATTGTGTCCCACCCCTAAAAGGTGTGTCACACACCATGATCCCCCACACCCCCTTCCCTCTCTCCGTTCATTTTAATAAAACTTCTGAGTGTAGTTTCTGATGACAAATTATTCTATCTTTAGAAGGAATTGGGATAAGTGTAGTTTTGTTGCTAGCCAAATACTATGGTATTTTGTGGTGTTAAAAGATTTATCATAACCTGGAATGATATATTGTGTATCCTATAAAAAATTGTTTCCCTAAAGATTTGGTAGAAAAACACTTTCCCCCCGATCTGTGCTACTCTAAGAAAGTGACTCATTATTGTGACAAGTAGATTTATCAGTGCTACCTGCAGGCCCAAGATGCCCAGATTACTAATGACCTAGGAAATAAATTGGCTATTCCAGAACTCTCTACCTAGCTGGAAGAGAAGTAGTAACATCACAGGCTCACTCAAGACTCTAATTGACACTCAAAGTAGCAAGCTTGAATCCCAAGGGTTTCTTACACTATACTGGCATAAAATCCTTACCTCTTAAACTGATTTGCAGTCAAATCAGTTGACCAGCTTGAGGGTGTCTGAGAAATACTAGTTGAATGTTCTTTATTATAGGGACAGAATAAATTTATATACAACATGTGATTAAAATGGTAAGACAGTGGATTCTGAAGTCAGCCTGACATTTGTCTGAATCACAGCATTTCCATCCACTAAGTTTATGAGCTTCTGAAATTTTCTACAACACTCTAAACCTTGATTTTCTTACGTCCTCAGATGAGGTTACAATAAGTTATATCTCATAGACTAGGTGTAGCTTCAATTTATTAATTCATTAATTGAGCCACTATTTATTAAAACCTAAACAGTGTCATCTATGTCTATAGGCAATGTCCCTTTTCTTATATAACTTTTTAGTTTACAATGATTGTCAATAAACAAAAATAAATGACCAGTATGTATCTAGAGCAAGCGGTTCTCAACCTGTGGGTTGTGACCCCTTTGTAATAATGAAAATACATCCTGCATATCAGATATTTACATCATAATTTATAATAATAACAAAATTACAGTTATGAAGTAGCAATCAAAGTAACTTTATGGTTGGGGGTCACCACAACGTGAGGAACTGTATTAAAGGGTCATGGCATTAGGAAGGAACCACTGCTCTAGAGTATATATGTGCTATGCATTATGTGTGTTGACATTGAATAAGGAGACCATTTGAGATAGAATCATCATAAAAAGACCTGAAAATGTAACATTTGAACAAACAAGAGAATGTCTTTTATATGACAAACTCAGGGAAAGACTGTTTCACATGAAAAGAAGAGCATATAAAAAGTTACTGTGCTGAGAAAAACATTGAAATACTCAAAAGAAATGAAAGAGGCATTAAGGGTAGAGAAACTGAGCAAAGGCAGAGAGTTATGGGAAATATAATTAGAGAGTTAGATGGGGGTTTTGGTGTTCAATTTATGGTAAATGAAAAGAAGAGGAAAGGAACCATAATCCTGAGATGACAGATGCCACACTACCTTGAAATGAAGGAATCAAGATTAAAGGCAAAGAAACTGCTAATGATGAAAAGTAGTAGATAAGACAAGAGACAATGAAATGGGGGTTCAGGTGGTAGCAACATATTTAAGATGTAGGGAAGTACTTGGATTTAAGATACATTTTGGAGATTTGAATTTACTGACCTGGACATTGAATTTGACCATAGGAGACAAGGGAAAGGACACACTAAGTGTGACCCCTGGGGCTTTGCCCTGAGAAATTAGACAGATATTGGTAACAGGATTCTGAGATGGAGAAGAGCAGAGGACGAAACAGCTTGTGGAAGAGAAGAACAATCTCTGACATTAGCTGTGCACTATTAACAGTGACAACTAGGCACCCAAGTGTTACTGTCAAGTAAGCAGCTAAGTAAGCACGTGTGGTTTGGACAGCGATTAGGGTTAAATGATGTGACTCATAATGCATAAATGAGTTCTTTCTTCAGACCACAAATTCATTTAAACTTTTTAAAGGTGGAATATACAGAAAAACTTATATTGGGGAATTTTCTAAATTGAACCTTTTGATAATGAACAAAAGGAAGAGAATGCCGCTTCTACCTCTTAAATGTAACCGTTACTTAATTTCTCCAAGGACATTGAGAGAGTGGTGTTTACGTTGTTCTAACCCAGTGTCATGCTGCCATAGTTTGGCTTAGTTAAAAATATCATGGTAAGTTTAACAAGATATGATGACTCATCTGTGTAGATATCAAAAATATGTCCTGATATGAGACTGAATTCTAATTTGTGACCTTTTAGCTTTGTCATCATGAGATAGCTAATAAACCTTTCTAAGCCCCAATTTCCACAACTGTAAAATGCAGCTAGTGATAGCAACTATGTCAGGGGGGTTTAAATGATTAATTAAAAAATGTACCTGACGCTACTTCTTAGTCCCCAGAGCTAGGAGCACAAAATTTCTGTTGCTTATACATTTACCCAATATAAAGTATTTTGTTATAGCAACTGGAATGGATTAAGACTATGTTATGTACATATTTGTTCACTTTGTCCTTTCTCTCTGGAGAACCATTACTAAGATAGACCTATGAGGATGGTTATTCTTAACAAGTTAAAAGATAACAAGTGTTGATAAGGATGTGGAAAAACTGGAGCCCTTGTACATACACTGATGCCAGGAACATAAAATGATACAGTAGCTATGAAAAGAGTGCGGGTAGTCCTCAAAAAGTGAAAATAGAACTGTCATATTCTCCAGGAATCCCACATCTGGGTACACCTACAAAAGATTTGATGTCAAGATCTCCAAGAGATATCTGCATCCCCTTGCTTATTGCAGTAATCGTTATAATAGTCAGGATAAGGGAGCCATCCACATGTCCACTGACCAATAAATAGATAAAGAAAATATGGCCCATGTATGGAATGAAAAATGACTCGGTCTATACTAAAAAGAAAGCCGTTCTGTAATTCGTGACAATGAGGATGGATCTATATTACATTATGCTAAGGGAAAAAGCCCACCACAGGACAGATGCAGCAGGATTCCACTAATAAGAGGTATATGCAGTAGTGAAACTCATGGACGCAAAAATTACAATAGTGGTTACCTGAGGTAGAGGGGTTGGGGAAACAGGCAGTTGTTGGTCATGAGTAGAAAGTTTCCATTATGCCAGATGAAAAGTTCTTAGCAATCCACAATACATAATAGTGCCTATAGTTAACAATACGACATTGTGCCTGTCAAAGCTGGATAAGAGGGGAGATTCCACTTTCAGAGTTCTTACCACAAAAGAACAAAACAAAGGGACATAAGCAACTTTGTGAGGCAGCAGATACATCTGTTACCTCTACTGGGCTGGTGTTACGGGTGTTTGTATATGTACATATTCATACAATTTACACCGTCAATACGAACAGTTCCTTGGATACTAATTATACCTCAAGAAAGCTGGCACAATAAAATGCCAAATTTATGTCTTTTTATTGCTATAACAGTCAGCCATCTTCTACAGCCAGACTTTGAGGTACCAATTTTTCTCTTTTAGATTAATATCTTCTAATTTGAGTTTTGTTTGGAGTCAATCTAGAAGTAGATTTAATCTAATGGATGTTCTATTACATAATAGAATAAAATAAATAAACATTACTCAAATGAATGGTAAAAACACCCATAAACAAGGGAAACTATTACATAATAGAATAAAATATTATTCAAATGATTGGTAAAAATACCTGTGAAAGGGGGATAAACATCTTATTAAAAGGAAATGGTACAAGGTTGAAGAGAACTTCTCAGCAATATGCAGTTGCCAAAATAAGCCACATCTTTACTCTGGGTTATTCACCGCAATGGGGAGAATGTTCAAGCTTATGAATTATTCACTTTTCTTCTGAATCTGAGCTAAGCATGAAAGGGAGAAGCTTGGAATAGATGTTTGAGAACTGAATACAGGCTTCTGTACTCACAGAGCACTGTCATGAGAATTCACAGAAGCATTACAATTCTGTTGATTTCTCTTGGTGAAACGCTAACACACTTTCCCATTTTTAAGACTGGTTTCCATACCACTTAAATGATTTTCCTCCTTTGGGAAAGGGCACAAAATACATTCAAATGAAATACAAAATGTTCCACTGTTCCCTCAAATTAATTGTCAGAAATTTGCATTATCTGCACCCATATCTTCTGAAGCCTGAATTCAATTTCTGCAAAGCATTTATGTGGTTTATATCTGAAAAATCTTTGTTGCAGATGTTACTTATGGGCTCCCAGAGAAACAAAATGGTGAGTTCTCTATCTCTTGTTTCCTGTTTGTGTTCACAGGGTGTGTACAGGCTTTCTTGCGTTTGGTAGTGGAGCCCAGTCAACTCTAGTACTTTCTTTCCTTTGGTCTTTTTCTGTGAATCCCATGTCATATTTCTCCTATAAAAGCATGTCTTACAAACCAATTCTTTTCAGAATGTTAGGCTAAGAAGATTTATTTCTCATCAAATTCCCCTTAACCCGGTGTAATAAAAGCATAGTGCATATTCATTTAGTAAAGATGTGCTATAATCTTATTACAAGCATATGCACAATCCTGAACTAAGTAGAAGATGTGGCACTTCGGCTGAAGAGGAAAAGTAAGATCTCTATCTAGAAAGACAGAAGAGAAAGTGCAGTATGTGTTTATCTTTTGATCCTGTAATTCTACTTCTAAGAACTAAATTAGAAGTAGATGTAGTATTGTCTACTGTCTTAAGTATCTTAGCTATACCTCTGACAATGAAAATGTATGTGCAGAAAGTTATTTATTACAGCCTTGATATTCACTAAAAAACATTAGAAAGAACCTAAATGCCTATGCCATTAAACTATGATGAATCAAAAATTATAGTACTAGCTAGCTATAGAAGAAATGAGGCAGACCTTAATAAATGATATGGAATGATCTCCATATCATATTGTTAAACAAAGATTGTAGAATGTGATAAATTAGCCATATTGTTATGTTGTTGTGGGAAAAAGGAGAAATGAAAATAAATATAAATATATGTGTATGCTTAGCTAAGCAAAATAAATATTGGAAGGATGAACCAGTGATTTTTGTGATTAGTCACCTTGCAGGACATGAGGGTGAAATGTGGTGGAAAGGACAAAGGAATGGAGGGAAGAGATTAATACTTGTCGCATATACTTCCAGGTACAGAATTGACTTTGGGGATCGTGGTTATTTTTTCACATACTCTAAAAGTAAATAAATAAATAAAACCAGTAAAAATAGGAAGGAAATTCAAAATTCAAAATTAATGGAAAAAACGAATATAGCCATGTGGAAGTGGTAGTGTGAGAGAAGAACCCCCCAAGTTATTTTGAAGAATTTTTGTTTTTCTGGACTATGCGTCCTTAGGCTACAGACAAAAATAGCTCTAATTAAATGTTAAAATTAAATCAGTAGTACATTTCTCAGAGGTATATATTAACAAACCCACAATGACTTTTATACATCCCAAGATTGAGCAAATAATAAAATAATCGTATCATGGAAAATGAGAGCCAACTTTCTCTTATCAGAGTTAAAAAGGATAGAATAAGTGCTACCGTCTTGGATTGGACTTAACAATATCAGTGTGAACTCCTGGGGGTTATTATATATTTATGTAGATAGATTTAGAAATAGATAATAGATGTGCATTTGTACATGTGTGTTGGCATGCATATGTATGTATGTATGTGTATTATGTATCCCAGGTAGCAATGACAATACCTGATTACAAATCTTGGTTTTCTAAATACCATTCTCCCCTAACAAGAGCAGCTCTTTAGAGAAATTATTAATTCCAATCTGGAGCTGGCAAAGATAAATGAAGCTGGAAAATCTTGAGGTGCTAAAAAGTACAGAATTTCTCGATGAATGATGGAGACACAACCAAAAGACTTAGGCAGTTTAAAGATATTCTTAAGAAAAATAAATACAGAATAATTTGACAATCAAAGAAAATAATATGAAATTATTTTAGTCTATTGCACAGATAGGAATTCACAAAAAACAAATGGAAATATTCTTCATTGCAATAGAAAGCTAACCAACAGACTTAGAAGAAATGATGCAATTAGAAAGTCATCGTTTGTCAACTAGCATGATAATTGATTCAGACGAAAATCATAAATGAATCCTGAAACTAGTGGGTGAAAGCTCCAGCCTTTAGGAATCATAGAATATTTATATAGTCTTAGAGGATATTTTAACAAAACATTTAGCAATTATGAAGTACACAGTGGCAACTTAAGCTTGGAGAAATCTGGCAGACAGCCCTTCAGCCAAATTATTGAGATTGCAGGTAACGTGTGGTGCTCATCAACAATATGTGCTACTGACGTGATGCAATGCTTGATGTATCACTTCCATAATATCCAGAACAAAAAGGATTATGTTACATTTAATCAAAAAGAATTATCAGATAAATCTAATTATAGGAACATTCTGTAAAATAATTGACAGTAGTCTTCGTAAATAAGGAAGCATGACAACTGAATACAAGACATAACCTTAAGGTTTCTTTTGGCATAAATGACCTAGTAGATGTAGATAATTAGAAACAACTTAATAATGTATGTGTATTAGATCAGGGCTCAGCAAACCCCATCCATGAGCCAAGCTAACATACTACTTGTTTTGGAAAATAAATTAATATTTAACACAGCCATCACTTTTTATTTACAGATATTCTCTGGTTGCCTTTCCACTGAGAAAACAGAACATGTGGTCTTCAAATACTGAGGTAATTAGTTTCTGACCAGTAATAGAATGAATTTATCATACTTGAGAATAGATAATGGTATTGTATCAATGTCAAGTTTTTTTTTTTTTTTTTTTTTTTGAGTTGGAGCCTAAAGCTGTCCCCCT
Source organism: Galago senegalensis (assembly GCA_963575145.1). Taxonomy (NCBI): domain Eukaryota; kingdom Metazoa; phylum Chordata; class Mammalia; order Primates; family Galagidae; genus Galago; species Galago senegalensis. The sequence continues at coordinate 20,708 of CAUYTI010004257.1, read as the reverse complement.
GGGTAGTGTGCCATGGCATCACGCTCACAGCAACCTCCAACTCCTGGGCTCAAGCGAGTCTTCTGCCTCAGCCTCCCAAGTAGTTGGGACTACAGGTGCCTGCCACAACGCCTGGCCATTTTTTGGTTGCAGCCATTATTGTTGTTTGGTGGGCCCAGGCTGGGAATTCGAACCCACCACCTTAGGTGTATGTGGCTGGTGCCTTAGCCGGTTGAGCCACAGGCGCGGAGCCGAATGTCAAGTTCTTGATTTGGTCATTGTAAAGATTTTGCAAAATTACTTATTGTGTATGTAAAATATATACTAAATATGTGGTGTGGAAGAATAAAAAGGAATATCCTCCCTGAAAATTACTCTTGGACAGTTCAGGGAAGTACATGTCCACATGGACATTACGATGTATAAACCTAGCTTCATATATGAATTTATCAATAGACCAAAATACAGATGGTTAGAGGGATAAATGGATACCATGAAAGTGATAGAGAGAACATGAAAAAATATCTGTAGTAAAGTATTATTAAATATTAACATACTGAATCTGGAACAAGGGTGTCTGGTAATTCTTTGTACTATTTTTCCACAATTTTCATAGTTTCATTTTTCTGAAATTATGTTAAAAATATTAATAAAGGAGAGTGATGTCAGAAGTCCTTAGCTGACCTCTTGAGCTCTGTTCTATGCTTCCACCCACTGCTCCTCCTCTTTAGCTGTATTTCCTTGGGATTGTTTTTCAGTACCTTTTTTTATATCTCTCTTTCGTTGAGAGATCTTTTTGTAACCAGATGTTGGCAGAGGTCAACTTGTTTCTAAGTGATTATATAAATGTTCAAGAGTTCTGTTTCTTCAGATTTTGTAGGAAATCTAACATTCTCCTGAAGATTTCTTCAAACCCATGACGGGTGTGTGTGACAGTGCTGGGAACAGTCACTTTATTCCCTCCATTTACTATTGAGTTTCCGGCATTGCTGAAATATCTTTCACTTGAACTGCTTTTTCTGTGACTATCTTTATTCCTCCACTCTTGATAATCCACTCATGAAATTTTACCTCCTTTCCAGGATTCTTGGCAATAAAAATTCATACACACACACAGAGACACATATATGCAAGTATGTGAGATCTGGCAATTAAGTTTGTGGACTTGTTACCATGTGCTTATATTGGCAGCATTGTACAAACAATTCAATGCAGTTTCTTAACTGTAGTATATCAGGGTCTCACCGCTGTGTTCCTCTTGATATGCAGTGGTATTTTACCGAGAGGCCTTCATTATTGTTGTTGTGTGTTTTTGTGTTCCATTGCCAGACTGTTGGAACTTGAATTAGAGCAACAAGCAAAGATTAAATTTCGTGTGAAACGTGGCGAGAGTGGAAGCAAATCAGGGACATAGTCTGACCGTATAACCCTAACACACCCAATCTCTTCTGACCTCAAAAGCAGGATCAGGCCTGGTTAGCAGTTGAATTGGAAAGTAGAGACATGTTAGTCTAAGTTTATGGTGATAACGCCATGAAGAAATTGGCAAAAGTACAAAAGGAGTAAACGTTTCTCTGAAGGGAGAGAAAGTATCACTGATGATGAAAGGTCAGAGAGGCCAGTAATGGGAATTGATTAAAGCATTGCAAAAATTCCCTGAATATGAAAATCATCAGCTGTGGGAAGTATAGCATACCAAGAAAACATCAGTAAAGAAACAGTAAGGAAAATCTTAACTGAAAATCTTGGGATGAGAAAGGTGTATAGGCAGAAATTGTCCTGAAGGAGCTACCTAATGTATACTGTGAGGGAGTCGTTAGATGGTAAACACCCTCCCTACTCACCTGACTTTTTTCTTTTCTCTTTACCTGAAGAAATATTAAAAGAAAGACATTATGATATCTTTCAGGACATCAATGATAATATGATGACAAGTTGATGACCATTCCAGAAAAGGAATTCCAAAACTGCTTTGAAGGGTGGACTAGGTACTGGCATCAGTGCATACCTCTTCAAGGCAACCATAGTGATATACAGCAAAGAGGTATGTAGAAGATTTTCTAGGATGAGTTCACAAACTTAATTGTCAGACTTTGTATGTGTGTATGTATACACATACATTTAATTAACATACATTAAATGAGAAAATGTAAAATGAGCATTAAGTTTCCTTATCTACCAAGTGCTTCTGCTATTGAACTACACACTGTTAGAAGGATCTCAATAGTTCTTATTTCTCCATAAACTCCAAATCCCTGCCATATTGCTTGCTCTTTTCTCCCCTTGAATTTTTTATCCCTCAAATTCAATCCCTCTTATCTCCTTTTAAAGGTTCATTGAACCCTGTACTCTCAGCTCTAGACCAACACTGAGATTTCCATTAAGCCATCCAAGCCTTTGTTAAGCAAAGGCAATCTTGATTCTGGAGTCTCATCCTTCAGTATAAAATTAAATAATCTATTCTTTTTATTCTAAGTAGATAGAGAGTATATGGTGTTTGTTGAGTTATAGACAAATGTTTATTTATACAATTTTAATTCATAAAATGCTCTGGAACTTACAATATAGTTCAGTTCATCTTGAAATATTGGACACCAGAGACACCAGGAGAGCCACTGTGTCTAGTACAGGCCTATACAGTATGTTTAAAACCCTGGAATCTGAAGTCATATGTTCTTCATTTGTATTGTTACTGCTCAAGGCAAATGAGTGATTCTGGGAAAGCTAATTAATAAACTTAAATGTCCTGTACCTTCCTTTCTACCTCTGTTAAATTTGAATACTCACTGCCTAGTTAGTCACACACGTGACCATTGCAGCAGACTAGTGATAATACTACATAACATCTAAAGGCAAACACAGTTACTATTAATAACCAGCTATTTAACTAAATTATACTCCACAAAAAGTACAGAATACTATGCAGCCATTGCATGAATCACATACATTTTTGTTTGTTGATTTGAACAAAATGCAAGTAAATAAAATAATTTTAGGAGAAACATATTTGTGGATATGTGTAAATTCTTTTTTTTTTTTTAATTTGGGAAGAATCACCAATCTTTTGATTAACTAACGTTAAGGGATTAGGCAGAGAGGCTCTCATTGTTCATTTTGACTTTTTCACACTGTTTGATTTTCTATTCATATAGCATAGCATTTGTGTAAGTGAACAAAGCAGTGAAAGTAATTTTCATTTTATTTGTAGTTTACTATAATAAAAAGTCCAATATGTGCTCCAGTTATATATTATGAAAGGGAATAAATTATTAATAGCACTGACACCAGGAATCAGCTATAAACTGAGAAATGTGCTTGTGAGTTTTTGACTTTTATATAAATGAATGAAAATGAACATGATTATATTGACAGGAAAAATAAATGAATACATATGCTTATAAGCAGCAAAATAGTTTTCAAAGTGATTGGTACAGAATCAGTCTCCTAACATGTTTCAATTTTTATTGTTTTCTTATTGTTTTATTACTGTTGTTGATCGTAAACCAAGAAATTAGTATACATTAATGGCATTGGACATGTGTGGGAAATTAACTTCATTTCATATGGTAAAAACTTCAAGAAAAAATAATCTTTCAAATATTCTTTTTTTTTTTTTTTTTGAGACAGAGCCTCAAGCTATCCCCCTGGGTAGAGTGCCATGGCCTCACAGCTCACAGCAACTTCCAACTCCTGGGCTCAAGCGAGTCTCCTGCCTCAGGCTCCCAAGTAGCTGGGACCACAGGCGCCCACCACAACACCTGGCCATTTTTTGGTTGCAGCCGTTATTGTTGTTTGGCGGGCCTGGGCCGGATTTGAACCCGCCACCTTAGGTGTATGTGGCTGGTGCCTTAGCCACTTGAGCCACAGGTGCCGAGCCTCAAATATTCTTAAATAAAAATTTCAGGTGACAATTCCTCCAGATAAAAGGAATAGCATGTTTGATTCATTCTTCTCCTATGTTGACTAAGATAGTATGGCTGTGGTTTGAGATGGTTAAGAAAATTCCGTGATCTCAGACCAGGGAAAACTTGATTCTGTTTCTTTTGAGAAGAGATTGAATTTTATTTCTTTTCTATCAGAAACAAATGACAATAAAATCTGCAGAGACAAATCCAGTCAGAGTATGCTTTCCTTCTGGTGCTCCACCACAATTACACAGAGAACTCAGTAATCAACACAGGCTTGACCAAAGCAGGATTTTGAAGTGGACCATTCCTTAAGGAGATGAACTGGAGATCCATCTCTGTTCCAGAATTATGTTCTTCAGCAAGAAATGAACTGTTAATGTAGCAGCAGGTGTGTGCACTAATAGAATGATTTTGTTTTAATTAGCAGCATTTCCCTACAAAATAATTACATATGCTGTTTACTCAACTTTCTTAAAAGGACCATTAACGCTTTATAATCTCCTTCCTTCCCAAACTACACTCTGTAAAGCTTTTAAAACTTTTGCTTTCATGATGAAGGAAAAACAAAATAAGTACTAAGCTTATGGCACGTTTTTGTTCACTATGAAAATATTCCATGCAGAGATTCAGATAAACACGCTCACAGCCTTATGTGCGAAATTCACTTTGAGTTTACAAATTTTGTTTGATTTTAAAGAGTGGTGTCTTAAAATCTAGAGCAGAGAAAAGTATTTTGAGATCTGAGAATGGATATTTCCTGGAGGAAACTTCTATGGCTGCCATTACCTCTCATAGGTGATGCATAGAAGAATGAAGGAAAGTGTGTGCTGAAACTGGACCAAGTGTTGCTTTGTGAACTAAGAAGTAGTCAACTTAATTCAACTGCCTTATGTGGGAACATCCAGAATGGAAACACTTTAGAAAACATTCTTTTGAAATTTCCTGTAGAGTCACCCTTTGAACCTTTGAACACAAGGCCAGGTGTAGTGTGGCTCACGCCTGTAATCCCAGCACTCCCAGGCGGGAGGATTGCCTGAGCTCATGAGTTTGAGACCAGCCTGAGCTAGAGCAAGACCTCCATCCTTAAAAAATAGCTGGGCATTGTGGTGGGCACCTGTAGTCCCAGGTACTTGGGAGACTGAGGCAAGAGAATTGCTTGACCCAAAATCTGAGGTTGCTGTGAGCTATGACTCCATAGCATGCTAACAGGGTTGACAAAGTGAGACTCTGTCTCAAAATAAACAAACAAATAGATGGGCCTATTTGTCAAACTTGTAGAAACTTTTGCTACAGGGGAGAATTGACTCTACTTCCTTGTTTAAAGAAAATCTCAACCCATGGAATTTTGGAAAAGGGTGCAATGAGGATGTGTTTCCCACAGAGGTAACATGTAAGAAAATAACTGAATTCTTCTTAAGACATAGTTTTAAAAAAATAAATAAAATAAAATAAAAAGACACAGTTTAAATAGATTGATCAATTACAAGAAATTTATAGTATCTTATTTTGACATACTGACTTTTAAGGATCCTGCTTTTCAGGGATTTTGATTTTTGTTTTCTTATAACGGGATGGTGAAATCAGAGAAAGCAATCTCAATTTACTGATAGCATAGCAGTCTTCGCAAAAAGAAGAAAACTGCTTAGATTTAATTAGAAGATTGAGATCAAACATAGAGATTATCTATCTTGTAGGCTCCCATTTATTATGTGTATAACATCTTGTCAGAAATATATAGCAGTTCAAGACTACGAAAAAATGTTTGGTAACAATGTGCCATTTTTTTTGTTTTGTTTTTCTAAAAATAATCCTGGTAAATGCCTGCTATGTGTGACTCATTGTTCTGGGGAAATATCAAAATTGGTTAGATCATAGTGTCTCCCTGTTTTTTTTAAACAAAGGACCATTTCTTTGCAAAAATCAGATATTCAAAGGTCACAGCCTCACAACTACCAAATAGATACTAAGTCAAATGCAGTTTAAATTTATGTGCCAAATATAGCCATAAACAGGGTGCATATTTCCATACTGATCTCATTCTAATGAAGAGGCTATTCTTGACTTCTCAAAAGGTGAATTAAAAGCATAGTTTTTTTTTTTTTTTTTTGAGACAGAGCCTCAAGCTATCACCCTGGGTAGAGTGCTGTTGCATCACAGCTCACAGCAACTTCCAACTCCTGGGCTCAAGCGAGTCTCCTGCCTCCGCCTCCCAAATAGCTGGGACTAAAAGCGTCCACCGCACGCCCAGCTATATTTTGGTTGTAGCCATCCATTTTTGGCTGGCCCAGGCTGGATTCAAACCCGCCAGCTTAGGTGTATGTGGCTGGCGCCATAGCCGCTTGAGCCACAGGCGCGGAGCCAAAAGCATAGTTTAAAAGAAAGTTTCTCAATATAGACAAGTTACTAATATGAATTTTACAACAACCAAAATGGAATTGGGTGTTTTCTCCAAGTGAATTTTTTATTTTATGCAGTCACACATTTTCCTTATGGTCAAGCATAAAATTATTCTTTCCAGTTTAGAATCAATTGTCAATAATTAAAGCAAAGCATAACATCACAGTCTGAGTCTTTGACAGGTGCTTCTTTGCTGTTGAATTAAAAAGATAGCATAGGGCGTCACCCGTAGCTCAGTGGATAGGATACTGGCCACATACACTGAGGCTAGCAGCTTCAAACCCTGACCGGGCCAGCTAAAACAACAATGACAACTGCAACAACAACAACAAAAATAGCCAGACATTGTGGCAGACACCTGTAGTCCCAGCTACTAGGGAGGCTGAGACATGAGAATCGCTTAAGCCCAAGAGTTTGAGGTTGCTGTGAACTGTGACACCACTGCACTCTAACAAGGGTTATAGCTTGAGACGCTATCTAAAAAAAAAAAAAAAAAAAAGAAAGAAAGAAAGAAAAAGATGACATAGTACTACTAAACTGGATTGAAACAGAACAATGTCTCCCATTTAACATAGAGAATTTACTTTCTGTGGATTGGAGGAGCCTTTTATGGTACCACTGATTTAAAATTGTTGATTACATGTATCTAATGTGTTTAATAAATGAAACGAAAAGGTAGTAAGATTGATGCCAAATTTTAAATTAACATAAATGGATCTTTAATGCATGCAAGAAATCACAGATTGAGCTTTTCATTTCCAACAGTACTACCAGCCATTTCAATGACCGAATTTTGTAAATGAAAATAATGGATTATTTGTGCATCAAAGTGAGATGCCCTAAATTCAATTTATTAAAATGAATTTGAAAATATAAGTATATTTGATTAAGACTTTCAGTAAAGAAATATCACTGTTTTATATACCTAGGTCCAAGGGCAGTTTAAGAGATCTGGACTTCGAGATTTAATGTGATCCCAGGAAGGTGTATGTGTCTGATTTTAATGGTTTAAAACCAGATGAAAGAAAAAGAAGGAGAAGAAAAATAAAAAGAACATTTGCTTGTAATTATTGTCTTTAATGTTTATGAACTGCACGCAAGGTGGAAAAATCGGAATTATCCAATCTCTTACCAATTTTTTTTTTTTTAAAGAATGCCTTCCCCAAGGTAAGTAGGGGTAGAATCAAGCTACCATTTACCTGGAGAATCTAGCTTTACTTTTGTTTTCAATAATTTACTAGTTGAAAATGGGAATCATGCCTGCTTTGTATCTGAGATAGAAGGAGTTAAAATTTTTTCACGTATTTTATGTAAAAATCTTAAAACAACTCTGACGTTTGAAGCATATTTAGTAAAGTGATTTCTTATAGATAAAAAAGCAAGAGAAATTTTATTTTATATTTGCCTACCAAAAATAACACTTAGAGGTATTTATGATTATAATTGTATATAGCTTTATAATTATAGCTTTTAGAATTCTAGAAAGAAGAAGTGACATGAATTGGGTTCTCTGTTCCAAAGGACCCATGAGAATGTGACAGTTATCTAGTGAATCTGGGCTATAGGAAACAAACCTTGATAATTAAAGCTAAAATTTTGGCTTAATATGTACCTTTTCTTTAGACATGCTGCAACCTATCAGGATGCTATGCTTTATCTTGTCAATAATGAAGTGTCAAGACTATAGCATTTTCTGGCACACAAAGGATATTGAATACATTTTTACATAAAAAAAATCTAGCATTAAAATAAGTTTACATAATACTTTATTATTTAATTCAGTGAATGCATACATAGCATACTGTGTCAAACTACTTTTTAGTCTAATTAAATAGAGTCTCTCTGTGCTCTATTCTCATAAGAAATTATGAAAAAGAATTAATATAGTTGTGCATGGTCATATAATCCATCCATTTATGTTCCATTTTATCACATCATTTCCATTGTTGTTTTCGCTGTAAAAACTAAGATGGATTTCCTTAAGTAGGGCAGTTAATTGGTTTGAGACTCCCTGGCCAGTGTATTTATTGTAGTTGTAAATGTTTTCTTAAGAAGAAAAAAAAAAAAGAAAGAGAAAAATCTGACTCTTGAGAAAAGCTGCAATTATAACCAGTCAAAGATGATAAGGGAAATATAATTAGGCATAAATTTCAGAACCAAAATATAACTGATTCATTTTGGATAAAAATTGTTTTCTTATAAAAAGGTTCTATAGAAATTTTTTGAAATTCTTTTTTTTTTAAAGGCAAATTTCAAGGGATAATTGTTTTGTCTCTAGTTTTATTGCTCTATGTTTCTGAAGTAATGAAATCAAATACTGCTCTACTTGTTAGAGTGAGAAAAACAAAACTCAATCTAAATTATGTGTAAAACTTGTGAGTCAGCAAAGCATTGTATAAAACATGTTTCCGAAGATGTATATACAATGTAGTTTTAGAAAAATATAGGCTAATATTAGAAATTAATAATAATTTCCCATTAGAAAAAAGGAAAATAAGATTTTGTTCGGAAAGTAGTACTTCAAAGTCCAAATTGTTCAATAAATGTAGGGTGGCTAATCCTACATATTATATACGTGATGAAAAAGAGTTAATTAATTGAACAACTTTTGAGGCGTGATAAACTTTTTTTTTCCCCTTCAAAACTAGAAATGTACCCAAATATACACATGTTTAAACATCTTCTCTGGCGCCTGGTATGTAGCTGGACATTCATTTTTAAAGACTGTTCCAAACGATCTGCTCCCTTTACACTAGGGTTTAGATAAGGAATTAGAGTAGGAGAAATAGAAAATTTTATTAATACTTTTACCCAGCAGGGAATTGAAAAGCCTTGTCTCACCTTTCCAGTGGAGATGAATGGAAGTATTGGTTTCTTTTCCTTCAGTCTTTTATTTGTTAATCATTTTGGGGAAATGAGAACAATGTGAACAATGAAGACAAATGAGGAGAAGAAAGAGAATTAATAGAAATGGCAAATCAGTGTGTGCACAGTCATTTCCGTCATGTGCATTGTTTCATACAATATTCATAATACTTCGGGTGTGGGTTGGGATCGGGTCAGACGGTGCTGATCTCACTTTACTAATACAGAAAATCACAGCGCATGTGTGGTTTGCTAAAAGCCACCCTGAACGTTAGTGATAGTGACGTCCCTACATTCTTACCATGTTTATCCTTCATTGCTGCATGTGTACAACAAAAATAAGACAGGTAGAAAGGCAAGTCAGTTACCTGAGGAAAAACGGTGGATTCTGCAGTATTTGAAACTTTATTTGCTATTTTTGAACTATTCTGAATTAGTAAGAAGTAGCTATCAAAAGGAATAAAATATACAACCCTTTCTCTGGCATTTTGGAAACTTGGGAAAATCTGACATAATTATTTCCTTTTCTAACATATATACATTCTATATAATTAAATATACACATTTCTCATTCTGAAGGTTGTCTGTTTGCTTTACTAGTAGTGCTTATTGATGTTGGAATGTTATTTGTGTTCGTTAGCCCTGATATACTGCTACTGTTTCTTTTGTTTTAGGTTAAATGGAAACCACCCTTGGGAACTGGATGCCAGTGTAGCTGTTCTACCATATCAGTGTATTGCAATGAGTGGGGGAGGAGAGCAACCAGATATCCTGAGTGTTGGAATCCTGGTGAAAGAAAGATGGAAAGTGGTGAGTATACATCTCAGAGTACATATACATGTGTATGTTTGTGTGTGAGCATGTGTGTGCACATACGCATGTATATATATGGAGGAGTAATTTTTGGTGCCCTAATAAAAATAGGATTTCATTAGGAAATAATAATATGTGCATTGCTTATATGCCTAAAACAATTATTTTTGTTTTTTTCCTTATGATTAAGTTCTGTTTATATTCTAATTCTGATTCTTACTTCATACAGTGCTAAATCTTCCTAACTTCCAGTAGCTAATATTGAGTAAGGTGAATAAAAGTATACTTATGGAAAGAGCACATTAAAAAAAATACAGCGTTTTAAAATATAATGAACCACTCTTCTTTTTTAACTTTTTATTAAGGAAAATGTTAAGCGTACATAAAAATAGACTAATATAATGAACCTTCATGTACCCATGAATCAACTTAAAATAGTCATCAGTTTATGGTTAATCTTGTTTCATCTCTTTTATCTCCTTCCTAGAATGTTTTAAAGCAATCTTAACCTTAGTATTTCTTCTGTACATAATTCATGTTTCTCTGAAAAATAACAACTTTTTTTTTTTTTTTTTTAGAGACAAAATCTCACTTCAGGGCCCTCAGTAGGGTGCCATGGCATCACAGAGCTCCCCCCAACTCCTGGGCTTAGGTGATTCTCTTGCCTCAGCCTCCCAAGTAACTGGGACTACAGGCGCCCGCCACGACACCCGGCTGTTTTCCAGTTGCAGTTTGGCCGGGGCCGGGTTTGAACCCGTCACCCTCGGTATATGGGGTCGGCACCGTACCCACTGGGCCACAGGTGCCGCCCATTATTTTTAAAAACATAATTGTAATACCATTATCATGCTGAAAAATAATAATTTCATTTTTTTTTTTTTTTGAGACAGAGTCTCACTTTGTCGCCCTCTGTAGAGTTCACTGTCATCACAGCTCACAGCAACCTCCAGCTCTTGGGCTTAGGCGATTCTCTTGCCTCAGCCTCCTGAGTAGCTGGGACTACAGGGACCTGACACAACACCTGGCTATTTTTTGTTGGAGTTTGGCCGGGGCCTTGTTCAATTGGGGCTGGTGTCCTACTCACTAAGCCACAGGTGCTGCCCAAAATAATAATTTCTTAGTATCACTAAATATGCTTTTAGTTTCCACAATTCCCTGATTATTTTGTAAATTATTTTTAACATTTTCAATCAAAGTCCAAATGAGGTGTGGATATTGCAATTGCTGCCATCAGTTAAGTTTCTTTTAATTTCTAGGTTCCTCTTCATCTCTCTTTTTTTCCTTTACAATTTGGTAAAGAAACCAGGTCATTTATTTAAAAATTTCCTGTGGTTTGGGATTTTGCTAATTGCTTCTTTTTCTTTCTTTCTCCTTTTTTTTTTTGAGAGTGTCATGGCATCATAGCTCATAGGAACCTCAAACTGTTGGGCTGAAGTGATCCTCTTGTCTCAGCCTCCTGAGTAGCTGGGACTACAGACCTCTGCCACAACATCCAGCTAGATTTTTCCTATATTTTAGTAGAGACAAGGCCTTGCTCTGCTGACACTAATCTCAGAACTCCTGAGTTCAGGCGATCCACTTGTCTCGACCCCCCAGAATGCTAGAATTACAGGTGTAAGCCACTGCACTCAACCTTACTAATTGCTTCTGTATGGTGTTAACATGTTTTCTGTTTCCTGTATTTCATGTAACTTGGTACTATATCTACAGGTTTGATTATATCTGAGTTTAGGTTGGTTTTTTGAGGTAAGGGCACTTTTTTTCATAAATGAGAAGCTTTCACAAGGAAACATGTCCCTCTTTTTTGTGGTGTTAGCAGCTATTGGTGATCATTAACTAGGTCTATTCATTAGGGATTACAAATTGGTGATATTCTATCATTCATTTATTAGTTGAGATATACCTTTAAAGAGAAATTTTCTATCAGTGATTTTATCCTGAGGTACAATTTGGTGAGGAAAACAAGATAAGTGCTTTGCTTCTTTTTCTCAATTTACCAGTTTTCAAAATAATGGATTTGTTTCCTAGTATCCTCCAAGAGTGACCAGTAAGATTAGTTTTTTAATATAATTAAGAATTCATGGCTTGGCACCTGTAGCACAGTGGTTATGGCGCCGGCCACATGCGCCAAGGCTGGCAGGTTGGAACCTGTCTGGGACCAGCTAAACAACGACAACTGCAACAACAACAAAAAAAACAATAGTTGGGTGTTGTGGTAGGCGTCTGTAGCTACTTGGGAGACTGAGGCAAGAGAATTGCTCAAGCTCAAGAGTTTGAGATTGCTGTGAACTTTGACTCTACAGCACTCTACTGAGGGTGACATAGTGAGACTCTGTCTCAAAAAAAAACCATGGATTTAAATGTATTCATGGTGTTTCAGTCCATTGTGAAAAAGTTACAATGTACTTATTCATATAGATGTTCAAATTGTCTTAATTTGAGTAGAAGAGCATTCTTCAAGTTTTCTCCTGAGTTCTTTTTACATGATCCTATTAGTCTAATAGCTTTCGTGCCCTAGACCTGGAATCTGCCATCTCTCTTAAGACTGCCTTTTTCTTAAAGGAACTATTTTGATTTTAGATAATTTAAATATTTTCTACTGCTACTTAGTCATTTGTCAACTAAAGTTTTGTTCTATTAGTAGGTTTTGCAAGGCTATTTTAGTGATTCCCTTTATCAACAGATTGAAAAAAGAAGATTCCTTAGAAATAAAAATTTTGTTTCTGTGGTACAATGTGTTTTACTGATAGGTAAATCAGTAGTCTTTGAAGATTTACTTGGCCAAATATAAGAAAAGGACCATGTTATCATGGACTGGTGTAGGAAGATTCCAATAATTGGTAATCTTTTATGTAAGTCAGCTGTTGAGTGTTGCTTTGGTGAGGGCATTGTGCTAAGTAAGTACTGTGAGAAGGGTTGGCTGTTCTCTAGTAGGCATATCAAAATGTGACAAGTGAAGCTCTGCCTGGCATGATTCATTTGTCCTGATAATTAGAGCTAACCTCTGTACATTGACCGCTTATGGGACTGTAACAAACTGGTCAGCACATGGTTACTCTACTGATAACATACATGGAGTCATCTCCGAGCTATAAAAATTAGGTCAACTTAAAGAGGTAATCAATGTTCGGAGGCAGTCAACTATGGAAATTCTACTATTCTCGTGGAACTTGTCCCCAAAACGTGGGATACCTAGTGGTGTTTTTACTGAGAAATCACAGACTTGTTAAGGATTCTATTTTAGCTATTTATTGTTGTGTAACAAATTGCATCAAAATTTGGAGGCTTAAAAATAGTCATTTTATTTTGCTCACTGTTTTGTGTACTAGGAATTCGGGAAGAGTTTGCCTGGGTGATTTGTCTCTTATATGGCACTAACAGGATTGGTTGGATTGGAGGATCCTTTATATTTTATTTTTGTTTATTTATTTATTTGAGACAGAGTCCTACTATGTTGCTCTCGGTAGAGTGCTGTGAAATCACAGCTCACATTAACTGCAAACTCTTGGGTTTAAATGATTCTCTTGCCTCAGCCTCCCAAATAGCTGGGACTACAGGTGCCCACCACCACCCCTGGCTATACTTTCTTGTTGTTGTTGTCATTGTTGTTTAGCAGGCCTGGGCCAGGTTCCAACCTGCCAGCCTCCGTGTATGTGGCTGTCACTATGCACACGGAGCCTGGAGGATCCTTTTATAAATGGATTCATTGCTTATTTTTTGGGCACCTTGGGGCTCCTTAGCTCTCCCATCTTCCATTCCCAACCTGGTGGCTAATTTTCTAGGGCATTTCCACCTAGCTATAGCTATGGCTTCTCAGGATAGGTACAATTTTTACATGGTGGCTGGCTTACAAGACACAGGAAATGGAAACTGCTAGATTGGTTGGGCTATCCTTAGAACTGGCACTGCCACTTTGCTGTATTCTGTTGGCTAAAGCAGTCATAAGATCCATGGGGAAGTGGACTGTACCTCTCATGGGGGAGTAGCAAGGTCATACTGCCTTCTTCGATATGGAAGAAGAGCAAGGATGGACAATACTGTTGTGGCTATCTTTGGAAAATACAATCTGCCAGAGGCCTTACCTCTATTCTTTCTCTAATCTGTGTACCCCCATCATGCTATACTGCCTCTGTCTCTTTGCCGCATAACATTGATAATGGCTTAGGACTTTGTTAAGGCAATAAAATATAATGTTCTATTAATGGTTAAATAGTATTATAGGTATAGACATTACTTTAGCCTAGATTTTTTTGTTTTATCCTTTGTTAAGGTTTTTTGTGAGGTAAACTAGGAAGCTCATCAGTCCATAGTTAGAAGGATATCCCCTTAGTGCTGTTTTATGAGTTCTTAAAAGTTATATCATGCTTTGTTTAATAGATAAAAATATAAAGAATCATAAGTACCAGTCAGAACTTACCAAAGAGCAATTTATTTAACTGTATACTCCTGGAACTTTTTTTTAATCCTGAAATTCATCCTGTAGTTCTTTATACAAAGTATTCCCCTCCTATCACCAAATGAAAATAAATTAGTATGGCTCATATGTACAAAACAATAATTAGTTTTTAAGCAATAATTATACAGTTAGCACTTTGCCAAATTCTATTTGGGACATAAATAGAACAAAGTAGAAGAAGCAGCTTTGTTTCTCTGTAGTGAGGAAGGACACTGACACTGAAAAGTTAAGCAACATAGCAGTTAAAAAAGCACTGTAATAGTACAATTGATATCTGAGGTATGGCATGGTAAAATGATTCATTGAGTGTTAAGTAAATAATTACCACTGAAATCCAGAAGGTAAATAAATCAGCCTAGATATAATAATCAATGAAGCCCAGTAGAGAAAGAAATAAGACATGAACCGGGCCTTCTTGGGATGGTGAGGATTTAGGACCCAGTGCCTATGATGAATTCCTATATTATATCAAAGCTTAGATATTTGATAATGTGATAAGAAGACATAGCTTCAGGAAATGAAAGAAAGCTAACTTACTGCCATCTCTAGCTTGAGGTATATCACCCACCCACCTCCAACTCAATTTTTTAGACCCTCGAAGGTCTAGTTGTCAGTGGCTCTTTGAATTTGCTTATAATATTCACACAAAAATCCTGTTATCCCCCAGTTAAACTAACACATTTTACCAGGAAGAATATTAAGTATCTATCTGCTGAAGCTGTTTAAATTGATTAGTGTTTACTCTTATTTGAATATATAGATATATGGTGAACTTTGGGGAAGATTAGAATAGGAGTGCTTTGCCTGCTCTGTGGAGCCTATTAGATGCCTCTGAGAGAAGAGTAAGTAATGGTGAAGAGGGCCGAGTGCTGGCTACTACCCCACCTCCAATCTCACACATCCACCAGATTTGTTTTAGATAAGATTTCACTTGGCAAAAGGATTTCATGATTTGAAAAGTCTACAAATGACTGCCTTAAAATTAAAACAACAAATCTGGTTGCTGACTGGCATTTGTGGGAAGTGATTGTTTCAAATGCTATAATATTTTGTGACATTTCTGATGTTGGCTAGGGACTAAATTTTAAAATTGTTTGTGGCTTAAATACCTTTATTACTTTTTGTGGACAGACCTGTGAGAAAAGGTTTTGATATTGTTTCCAGGCATTTGTTTTCTTCTTGGTATAAATTTAAATAATATTGAAACATTTTATTATAAAATAGGGATATTAAAATTATGTATTATCTTCTAAATATAAGAGATAATTTGGTTTCTAATTAGAAATCTTATAGTAATTTTGAGTGTGTGTTCTTATTTTATTTTCTCTACAGTTGAGAAAGATTGGAGGTGGGGGATTTGGAGAAATTTACGATGCCTTGGACATGCTTACCAGGGAAAATGTTGCACTGAAGGTGGAATCAGCTCAACAACCAAAACAAGTACTAAAAATGGAGGTTGCTGTTTTAAAAAAACTACAAGGTAAGCTTTTTTTGTATGAAGTATAGTTTGTAATTTTTTCTAATCTTTCTGGACCTTGATTACATTCTCTAATGACTAATTGAATACTCTGGTGTCAGCTAAGTATAAACATGATGAGCATTTTTCTCTTGAAATTTTATCACTGGTTAATAGTAGTGCAAGTATGTGACTGATTAACATAATTGGCCTTTGGAAATTCCTTTTCACGGTAAGGAAGAGAGAGAGTGAATTAGGAGAAACATTTGTCATAAATCTGCCATAATAAAATATGCCTTTCTTCGTTTTTTAAACAACCAATCATAAATACCTCCAAGTTGTTTCCACTCATTTCTTTGAGTTTTAAGCATGTTTTAATCACAGTAAGGAAGCTGCATTCAAATCACTTTGCAGGGTGGGTTAATAATAATTCTTTTAGTTGTGTGTTGATTCTCATTAACTTCAGTTTCAGAGAATAACTCTTTTTGGCCCTGTTGTCAATTTTAAGATCCACTGTTCTACTTGGGTTCCTATTTTTTTTTACCTTAAGAACTAATACTTTTTTTTCTGACATGAATCAAGTGATATAAAACCTTGAATACTTTGTTAGTTTGTGTTCATCTTTGTGTTCTCAGTTTAATGACATAATCTGGTATTACTGATACTTGTTTGATCTGAAAGAAAATTAAATAGGGATGATCATTTTCCTTTGCTTCTAAGCTTTCCATTTATCCAAGTTTCTATATCAGTTAGGTCATTTGATTAGAGCATAATACTAATAAAATTATAGATTTCTTTAATAGTTATTTTTAGCTCAAAGGTAGCATTTCCACAAAATAGTAAATCAGGAAAACAGTGGATAGATCAGCACCCATTGTCTCTGTAGTAAAAAAACAAATAATTAGAGAAGGAAGAATAGAGAAAAAGATGGCTCTCTCTTTTTCTCACCTTTTAAATTTTCTCCGTATTTCTCCCAAGTTGTTCTTAACTCAGTAATGTAGAGGTTACAATAGGTGCAGCTCTTCCTCAGTTGTACCTATGCTAGGATATCTGTTTTACTCTGACCCAAGCCCATGAAGAGTATATCAGCACCAACTTGGCATGGACAGTGCCACTTCATCTCTCACTCCTATTTGGCCCTGAAGAGATGCTTCCAGGTGAGGCAGCTCTGGAGCCCCTTCAGGAGGTTATCTTGTCTCTTTTGGCCCTGGTTTAACTCAGGATTCTATGTGATAAAGCTTAAAGGTTAGTGTAGTGCCTTTTACAAATGAATTAAAGACCCTTGGATCCTAGTTCTCTCCTTCTGTTTTTTATGTTGTTATCCTATCTGCTTATAACCACATGACATCCTATTCCCCAAAACCTTCTTCCACTTTCAAAAAAATAAGTAGTTTTTTTTTTTTTTTTGAGACAGAGTCTCACTCTGTTGCCCCAGACTAGAGTGTCCAACTAGACTGCTACTGCATAATATCTCACAGCAGTCGCCTGGGTTCAAGCGATTCTCCTGACTCATCCTCCCAAGCAGCTGGGACTACAGGTGCCTGCTACAATGCCCAGCTAGTTTTTCTGTTTTTAGTAGAGATGGGCTCTCTCTCTTGCTCAGGCTGGTCTTGAACTCCTGAGCTCAAGCAATCCACCTGCCTTAGCCTCCCAGAGTGCTAGAATTATAGACATGAGCTACTACCTGGCCAATAAGTAAATTTTTAATCTGTTTTTACTACATAGATCTATATTTCAATGAAGTGACTCTTGATTTCCCAGCTGTTGCCTTCTGCATACTGATGCCTTCCGACTTCTTTTCATTGAGGGTGCTTTGTAATGTGGACTATTTTGAGAACATTTTTGGGGAGCTGAGCCATTCCTGTCTTTCTGTTGGCATAATGACTTTTTACTGAGTGACCCCAATGAAAAGGCTAAGTCTTTGAGGAAAACGTATACAACCAGTAGCTAACCATTTTAGGATAGGTTGGTTTTAAATCGATATTCAGCTTTTGATAGCACATGTATAAGAATTTGTTTCTTTGCAAGATAAAAAGATATTTTATGATGAATTTAGCCTAACCCCTAGTTCTGCCCCTTTTAATAAATTCTCTTTTCAAAATTCACATACTTTTTTCAGATTCACTCAGTTCTCCATTGTCTTTCTTGTAGTCTTCTCAATACTTAATAACCCTAGATTTCCTTAGCTTGCGCAAAACTCTCATCCCTAGTATGTTTCTTTCTCCCTGGCCCTAAAGTGTGAATGCTTTAGCAGTTTACCCTATATTTTATTCTTTTTTAATAGATAAGGTCTTGCTATGTTGCCTAGGCTGGTTTTGAAGTCATGGGCTCAAAGGATCCTCCCATCTCACCCTCCGGAGTAGCTGGGACCACATGAGCAAACCACTCATATTTTTTTTTGTTTTGAAACAGGGTCTCACTTTGTCACCCTTGGTAGAGTGTTGTGATGTCATAGCTTACCTCAAACTCTTGGGCTCAAGTGATTCTCTTGCCTTAGCCTCCCAAGTAGTTGGGACTACAGGCACCTGCCATAATGCCCAGCTACTTTTAGAGATGGGGTCTTGCTCTTGCTCAGACTGGTCTCGAACCCATGAGCTCAGGTAATCCACCCACCTCGGCCTCCCAGAGTGGTAGGATTGTGCATCACTCCTGGCCCTTTTGCCCTAACTTTTTAAAGACTTTTTTTCGAGCAGTTTTGGTTCACAGCAAAATTTTGAGAGTAAGGTACAGAAATTTCCTATGTATCTCTTGCTCTCACACATGCCTAGCCTCTCCTATTATCAATATCTCTCACCAAAACAGTACTTCTGTTATAGTTGATGAAACTGTTGACACATCATTATTGAGAGGTCAAAGACGGAAAATAAAAATTATTTCAAGATGTGAAACGAAAGGAAAATGGAATCCAGGTTCTGTGTAGGCAATAGCAACCTTTATTTCCCCTCTGGTGAGGGCAGGCTGAGTTTGAGAAAGAAGTCAGCACATGGGTAAAGGTGAATGGGGGTTTTAAAGGTTGGAAGGGTGAGGAGTTGGTACATCCCCTTTCCAGGGTGGGACATCTGTTGGAAGGGTGAGGTGTTTATCCATTTGGGTGGGTCTGCCCTATTTGTTTGTTGTGGTTTTTTTTTGAGCAGAGTCTCACTATGTCTCCCTTGGTAGAGTGCTGTGGTGTCACAGCTCGTGGCAACCTCCAACTCTTGGGCTTAAGCAATTCTCTTGTCTCAGCCTCCCATGTAACTGGGACTACAGGTGCCCTCCACAATGCCCAGACCACTGACCTCCTTTGGGGCTAGACCACTCCAGGTGGTATGTGTTTCTCTGGTTATGGACTAACCCCTGGCAAGCCAGCTTACCTGTCAAGTACCCTCCTTGGTGTCTGGATCACTTTTTCCAGCTGACAGTCACCAAGTTCTCTCTTGCTTCAGCCTAGTCCATTTCATCTCTCCTTTTCCTCCTCAAAAGTTCTCTTTACATCTTCACTTTAATCTCATTTATTTTCTACCTCCAGTTTTTGATATGGGTACTGCTCAGTCATGGATTCCCCCTTCTACACCTGTAAGCTGTTTTCTAGCTCACCTCAAGCCTCTACAATTCTATCCTGACCTTATTAGATACCTAAACCTAAATGCCTCATTTTTTTCTGTAATACTATTTGGCCTAGACAGTGGCTCACATTAACCTAAATATGGCATCTTCAATATCTCAATTCTCACTGACTTCAGTAATTACTGTCAAAAATTAGGCAAACGGTCAATGATCCCTTACCTGCAGACATTTCTCATAATCCAAAACATTCCTTCTTTGTGTTCATCTTGTGAACCCTCTCAGATTCTCCTGGCTCTGGTAACACCACTTTCCCCGGTCCATCTGGATCTCCATTGCCTTCTTTCCACTCAGCAGACAACCCCCCTCCCCCCACAGCTCCTCCTTCCTCAACCTCATTCCTACCCAAAGAATTCCTACCTGCAGAATTCCACCCCATTCTCCCTCTCATCACCACCCCCCACCAGCCCTCCCCTGCACAAGGCTGGAAAAAAAAATGGCGGAACCAGGAAAGACAAGAAATACAGTGAAACTCTAAAAACTCCCCCAAGGCCCTCAGACCCCTCAGGGAGATCTCACTGATCTGGCCTTCAAGGTAGGGCAGCACCTCTCAGAGCACCAGTTATTGGCTTCTGCAGTTTGACAAAACCCAGCTACTTCTTGAAACTCTGCAGGGCACTCCAAAAAAACAAAATCTCGTCCAGGACCATGCAGCAAATCAGGCTTTTGAGCACAGCAGTGCCCAAATCCAAATGCTCCCCCAAACAAAGTGTCCAGCCTGCGAAGGTCCTCAATGGAATACTGACTGCTCAGGTCTTCCTGAAGATCTGGTTTCACAGTCACTCCCTGAGAAGAGGAAAGGAAGTTTTAAAAGTTCATAAAAGGGCTGGCATAAAAGGGCTGGGCGTGGTGGCTCAGGCCTATCTATCATCCTAATACTCTGGGAGGCTGAGGTGGGTGGATTGCCTGAGATTACAGGTTTGAGCGAGAGTAAGACCTCATCTCTAAAAATAGCCAGGTATTGTGGTGGGTACCTGTAGTCCCAGCTACTTGGGAGGCTCAGGCAAGAGAATTGCTTGAGCCCAAGAGTTTGAGGAGTGTGAACTGTGATGCCATGGCACTCTACCAAGGGCAACAAAGTAAGACTCTGTCTTTTTTTTTTTTTTTTTTTTTTTTTGAGACAGAGCCTCAAGCTGTCCCCCTGGGTAGAGTGCCGTGGCATTACAGCTCACAGCAACCTCCAACTCCTGGGCTCAAGCGAGTCTCTTGCCTCTGCCTCCCAAGTAGCTGG